>SNQJ01S0065681.1:29511-39917 GCA_010110895.2 Picea sitchensis
GAAGGAATACTGGAATGAGGTAAAGATTTATACCAGAGTCTAGCATCTCTTTCCAACGAAAACATAAACAGTTTCATGAGGACATCTTCATGATGTATATTTAATTCATCCATGAGCTTGTGGAATTCAAACAAGTGTTGGGCGGGATTGTCGTCTGCATATTCTCCAAATTTAGGAAGGACATCTTCCCAAATTTTAATGTCTGGAACAACATTTGGAAAACCATAAACATTTGTAAAATCCATAGGAGCAAACCTTGCAACAATCCAAGAAGCGAACGAATTCAACATTTTGAGACCAGTGGAGTCACCAGTGAATCATGTAGAGTCTTCGAACCAAGGAGTCGTCATGTGAATGATCATAGCCAATTGAAAGCCTATCCCTTGTTCACCATTAAGGAATAGAACTAAACTTTTTTTCTTATCCCAGGGAAGATATCTTCGTTCCTCCATCCCTGACAATGGTGCCATAAAATGTTGTCGCAATAGTTGGTTCTAGGATATAATAGAGCCAAACCTTAGCACATTTTAAATGAATTAAATTATGTCACTCAGAATTGACTTGGGTTGCATGCAAGTAAATTTTGAGACAACCTCAAACCACTTTTGATTGGAAATTGCCGCTTCCAAGACGAGAGGGATCTCTTGAAAATATGTCACAATAGGATATTCAATAAGATTAACAGTGGGGAAATCTGCAGGTAACAAACAGTTTTGGGTTTTTTAGGGTTGGTGGTTTGGACCGGGAGGTATTCCATTGGGCATGGAGTCAAATGATCAAGCAAATAATAAGTGTTTCAGCAATGGAAACCCATGGAACAGAGGTGAGATAGAAGTTGATTATAGAAAAAAGTATTTATAAAAGTATGGCAGCAAAATAGAGAGAAAACATATCAATATGCAAGGAGCACTTAGCAATGAGTGCATTCCTAGCATAAATCTGTGGAAAGAGATGGTTGGGACAGAGAATCTAGCAAGGATGAATTTTGAACCTTCATATCTCTCAAAGAAACAACCTATAACCTATCCAACAACAAAGCATCTAACAAACAGATGAATTCCATTACAAACAAAGTTACAAATTGGGAAGCAAATGGAAATAAAACCAAGTGAAATGATGTGAAAACAAAACAATAAGACATTCTCTGCAAACAAAATCACAAGAATCTCTGATATAGATCGAAAATGATCCGCACTCTTTTATTAAACATGAAAATAAGTGCTACAGCCCAGGAGTGCTACTCCTCTCTCCCCCCTTCTTATTCTACAAATATGCCTCATATATGTATTGAGATTGAAATCCTCTCTAATCTAAAATATAACAACAGTTACAACCAATTCTTGAAACTTTCTGCCATAGAAAATGGGCCAAACTGCCAAAAACTAGGGCCACGGTTACAGATTTGTATCTCTCTAATAGAAAAAGATGTGTATACACTGAAAGCGTATTTTTTGCATCTATTTATTCTGAGGAAAAAACCTCTCTTAGTTCCCTGAAACCCCTTTTCACTTTTCCCAAATCTGCATTTAACAAACATGTGTCAAAACAAGAAAATATGAAATCCAAAAATTAGGGCTCGAAGATGGATTCGTTTCTCCCAATTTGTGACACTTGTAGGAAAAATGAAAGAGGCTAATGATCTATGATGTATTAGGCACAAAACCCTCCAACCGTTTCTCAAAATGATACTCCAGTTTCTCAGAATCCTCATTTGAAAATGATGACTCAACATAGTAAAAACCCCATATTTCTGAAAATGAACCTCATCTTGCGGGGGAATTTTGATTTCTTTACCAAGCTCAAAATGAAATTATGAAAAAACCACTAGACAACGTAGGATTTGTATATGTCTATCGACTATTCGAACATGAAAAAAGACCTCTCCACGACTGAGAAAATTGCATTTTTCTAAAGCCGTTTTGCATATGACTAGAGTCCCGATTTCGAGTTTTCGGGATTCAAGGAAATGAAGTAGTGGTTATTAAAATATCCACATAGGCCAAATCCCCAATGGCCAAATCCATGAAATAGATTTCATCTTTTTCATTTCACTCTTTCGGGCGTTCGGGTTTCAGGTATCATGTACTCAAGAGTTATGACATGCAAGGAATCCCGAATCGCGAAATTGCGATGGGATTAATTATGCGATAATCATTTGTCTTAATCTCTTAATTAATCATGATTAGAAATTAATCTTTAACCTTTCGTGGATTTAAGTGTCGAGACTTTGATAATACTTGACACGAGAAATCTTGAATCGCGAAATTGTGATGGGATTGATTAACAGTTAAAACACTTAATCTTTATTTGACCCGGCTTATCCTTTAATACTTTAGTGAATTCGGGGATCGGGGCTATAGTTATTAAGATATCTACGTTGGCCAAATCCTAGATGGAAAAAAACCCAGACTCTTGAGCTTTTTCTGCATGTGGATTAATGCTCCGTGTATGTGGTCTTTCCACTGCCAATGCTTTCCTTCATTCTCCTAAGTGACCGAAAGCCAAAATTTCAATATTTGTAACAACACAAGCAATGGTTGCTACAGTTTTCTGGGTCTTGTTGTTTCCACACGAGGGCCAGATCATGACCATTGATCAATTTTCCTTCTCCATACCCGACCCTTCATTGGGGGAATCAGTGGTCCTGATGATTGAAAATCCCCAACCAGGCATCGTCAACGTAGGGGTTGGTTTGTGCCCTTCTTTGATGGGTACTTTCGATTACCCGCCTCCTCAAGGCGATGTCAAGTTCGTATCAGACCACCATAAGATTGAGATTTTCCAAGTTTCGTCATTTCGCATGACTTACTTCAATGATCCGTGGATTCTTCCTTCCCCATCGGCCACGATGGAAGGGATAGAGCACCATGGTATGTCCATGCCCTTGTCCGCGACAGAGGAAATGCACTCTTTAGTCCAGCAAGATTCAGCCAACACCGATCTGACTTATACACAAGATTTAGATCCGATCCCAGAGCCTATTTGGGCTCAAGGTTCCCTCACTGGTACCAATTCGTTAGACTTAGTCTTTCCCTCAGATGAAGCAATCATTGAAGCAATGACTAGTCCAGACAAACCCTAGGAAAATCTCCATCACAGATCATACTTCCTCCCGGAGTTAAGCAGAATTGAAGCAGGGGAATTCACCTTGACTATGACTGGAGATAGGTCCTATCCTATCAATCCCTTGTCTACACATGAGGTTTATGCCGAGGGTAATATGGAAACTATCGTTGAAACTATACCGATTAATATATCCAGAACCCCTGGCATCATGGAGAATGTTTTCGTCGGAGCTGACTGTTCCCCCGAAGAGATTCAAATCTACACAGACTTATTTAAAGAATTCCATGATGTTTTTGCTTGGTCTTATGAGGAAATTCTAGGCATTGATCCAAAAATATTCAAACATGAATTCACAAATTATTCGAATGCTAAGCCAGTTTGGTAGAAGCTTCATCCAGTTAATCCCAGGAAAGCAACAACCATTAAGGTTGAAGTCAAGAAACTGCTCAAAGCTGGTTTTATCTATCCTATCCATTTGACCCAATGGGTGTCAAATCATGTTTCGGTCAACAAGAAACAAGGCATGATTCGCATATGTACGGATTTCCGTGATTTGAACAAGGCCTGTCCAGAAGATAATTTTCCCACACCATTCATTGACCAGATAATTGATGAATGTGCAGGTTGCGAGGCCTTTTCTTTCATGGATGGTTTTTTGGGATATAATCAGATACAAATCAAGCCCGAAGACCAACACAAAACTACATTCATTTGCCCATGGGGTACATTTTCCTATCGTAAGATGCCTTTTGGTCTCAAAATTGCTGGAGCTACCTTCCAACGGGCCATGTCTTTCACTTTCCATGATCTCAAGCATATAGTCGAAGCCTACTTATATGATTTAGCATCACGATCTCGCAAGAGAACGAATCATCCCACACACCTCCGACTTATCTTTGAGCGATGCCGCTACTTCCAGATTCACTTGAACCCAAACAAATGTAGCTTTTGCGTAACATCATGATGTTTGTTAGGTTTCATAGTGTCAACAACAAGGATCATGGTCGATCCTCTCAAGGTTGAGGCAATAGCTCGGTTTCCTCCCCCACGCACAATCCTTCAACTTTAGAGTCTACAGGGCAAGGCAAACTTTTTGAGGCGTTTCATCGCCAACTATGCCGAGATCATGAAGGGATTTATGCACTTACTGAAAAAAGACGTTCCTTTTCATTGGGACAATGCCGCTCAACACTCTTTCGAAGCGTTGAAACATACCCTCATAACTGCCCCTCTGATTCGACCACCCAACTATAACAAAGATTTGTTATTATACTTGGATGCAATAGAGTCAACCATCAGCATGGTCTTAGTTCAGAAAGATGATTTTCTCTCAGAATATGTGATCTATTACTTGAGCCAAGGCCTCGTCGGACCAGAACTCAATTATTCTCATATTGAAAAACTTGCGTTGGCAATAGTCCATGCTGTCCAATGGTTCCGTTATTATGTTATGTTCCGCAAGACCATTGTCATTGCCTTTGTGAATCTGTTTCAATACGTGTTGACACGATGGGTAATAGGTGGAAAAATCAGTAGATGGATATTCGTCCTCCAGGAATTTAACTTAGATTTCGTTTCAGTGAAATCCAAAAAGTCACTGGTCTTCATAGAACTTATTTCAGAACTTCCGGTCAAGTCAGGTGATGTTGTGCCCGAAGAATCACCTATTCGAGGAGATATGTTTTTGATATCATCTACGGACCCCAGTTATGGAGATTCTTGTCTATCTCCAGAATTTGAAGTCCCCCACCTCTGCTTCTCGTGATGAACGTTGTCGTATACGTCATCAGGCCAAGAATTATCTCATCCTCGAGGACACTCCCTATCGTCGCAGTGTAGATTGCATTCTTCGCCGATGCCTAACTCATGAAGAAGTGGAAATCATGCTTAACGATTGCCATACTGGAGCATGTGGCGGTCATTTGTCTGGGTTGGAAACAACCCAAAATATTTTACGAGATGGTTACTTCTGGCCGACACTAATCAAAGATTGTATTGAATCGGTCAAGAAGTGCCACCCGTGTCAGATCTTTTCTCAGAAGATCAGGGCACATCCCGCTCCCATGTTTCCTCTCATCATAGTTGGTCCCTTCACCAAGTGGGGGATTGATTACACTACATGCAACTCTCCTTCAACTAGGCGGCACCGTTATATCATTGTAGCCGTAGACTACTTTACGAAGTGGGTCGAAGCTATGCCAACATTTAAAGATGATGGAGAGACTGTAGCTCTCTTTTTGTTCAACCAAATAATAGCAAGGTTTGGCCTCCCAAGAGAGATTGTCACTGACCACGGTAGTCACTTTCAGAACCAAATGATGACCGAATTAACATCAAATCTTGGTTTGCGGCAAGAACATTTGTCACCCTACTACCCCCAAGAAAATGGTCAGGTGGAAGTTGTAAATAAATTTCTTAAGACCATCCTACATCGAATGATCAACTCGGCCAGGTCAAATTGGCGTTTGATGTTATACTTGGCATTATGGGCTTACCGAACGTCTATTAGGACTGCAACTGGTTTCTCACCTTTTCAACTCGTTTACGGGATGGAATCAGTCTTTCCAATAAAATGTTAGATCTCGTCCCTAAAATTGGCAGTACAGTTACTGCCAGACACTTCCCCACTTGAAGAACGATTATTATACCTTGAGCATCTCAATGACCAGTGTCATGATGCGGCCCTGGCCAATGAGGCTCACAAATAAAAAGTCAAGTGTTAGTATGATCGGTCTATTCGTCCTCGAATTTTCTCTGAAGGCAACCTTGTCCTGGTTTATGACCAAGATAAGGACCCCCTGGGGGGAGGCAAATTCAAACCCATGTGGGTCAGACATTTCATCATAAAAGAGGTTCTGAAAAAGGGTGCTTATTTTCTGGTTGACTTTGAGGGAAATGCTTTGGTGGAGCCTAGAAATGGGCTCTACCTCAAGAAGTATTACTCATAGGTAGGTCACCTTGGGTAAATTTTTATAACATATGTATAGTCTTTGTACTATTGCTTTCTGGTTTCTTTTAGTATTATGGACGTGTCTTTTTTGATGTTATCTTTTGTCACTGTGGAAAATGTCAAGTGAATCAGAGGTGTTCATTGGGTACGCAGACGGTTCTAGCCAGCACATTCGTAGGCTTTCCTCTGCAGCTTGGGTAATTTTTACACCTCAGGGCCAGTTATTATCTTCGGGAGGTATATATTTAGGCGACACCACAAACAATTTCGTCGAATACAGTGCAGTTATTGAGTTTCTTCGTGACACCCTATCATTTGGTATCTCTCATCTCCAGGTCTATTTAGATGCTCAGCTGGTTGTGTCTCAGTTAAATAGAGTCTACCGTGTTCATGATCCGAATTTACACCGATGATTCCTTGGGGTACGTCTCTTAGAATGAAGCTTTGATTATATTACATATTTTCATGTTCCTAGGAGATTAAACTAAGTTACATATACTCTAGCTAATCAAATTTTAGATTGACATCTCGCACACATATAAAAAGACATACACATAAACATGTAAATTCATTTTTAAAGGCAAATATGATCCATAAGACATAAAAAGACATAAAAATCCATATATAATATCATAATCATCAGAGTTCATAGGTGGACACAAGTGCCTCAAAAATATGACCAGTAACGAGTCATGGGGCTTATGCCCTTAAAAAATATATACAAGTAGAGCTCTCATCATGTGAAAAGTCTAGACTAACTAAGGTCAAGGCCCATGGGCCTTGTTGTAATAATTAATAGTGTTTTCCAAACGTCGAAATTGTTGGACCCACATTCATGGTGCCCCCACTACACGAGGCTACATAGATGGTGGAAGATCCTCAATATCTTCCATGGGGATGGTGCGAGTGAGTGAGGTAAAATTTCGCTCAACTCATCTCAAAACCCTCTCAGCCTCACCGACTGGAAGCTCTCTTACTGCTGCTGGTACCCCTGTGGTGGCAGGTGTGGCCCCTAGCCGAGCACAATGCCTTTTCCTTGCATAATCCGCAGGTCGCACTGGTCCCATATCTGCACACAATAGACACATATCTTTCAAATACTCTGATATAAAAAAAAATGATATATATAAGAAACAACATAAAAATTATATATTTTTCACACAAAAAAAAAACAAAACGATGCAAACTTACCCATCTCGCCTCGCTCCTCACTTGGAGGTACACAAATCTCAGGATCTCTCAAGAAATCAATACCATTATAAGGGTAATCCTCTATGACTGGGATCTGCCATGACAACCAAGAAAAAAATTCATCATCAAAGGACTCATTGGTCCTTCCACCACCCTGTCATGGCAGCAACACTTCCCATCTGCAAACCGCAGGAAGAGAGGCCTGATGTCCTTGTACCACCACTCGAGGACTGAAACTAGGAACTCTTTCAAAGAAGAAAGAGCATAGAATCGTCCTGAACCCGAAGTTCCTCTATGTCCACAATTGGTAATCTGTCAGCTGCCTCTTCATACAATCCAACAGTGTGGTGCTCCATTTAAATATCTATGCATTTAAGCACTGCACTGCACAGTTCATCTGTGCACATGACGCCTGATGTAGAGCCATAGAACTAGTCATCTGCCCAATAAGAAACATAATCATCTGTAGTGATAAATCGATGATCCTGCTTATTGTCACCTGTGAGCTCGATCGGTCTATACCTACCTCACAATAGAGTCCTATCAATTCCGATATATTGTGAGGCCCATAAGGAAATGTCCAGAAATTGACTGGTTCCCCTCTCCTTGAGAGGTCAGTCAAAAAATGTATATCCTCTGTAGTGGGCACCAACGACTGCCCCTCTAACATAAAATATTCTGCGTCAGGGTGCCAATATTCAACCAAGGCATTCATTAGCCTAGGTTGTGCTCTCATGAAAGGACACATAAAAAACTTGAGAAAGCCACATTGCATTAACGCTGCCACAATGTTTGGGTCTTCCCCAACTAATGCGCTAATATCTTCATGATCTTGTTCTCTCTATTGCACATACATCCTGCACATGGGAAAAATTTTAGAGGGTTAGGCCTTTCTTTTTAAACTTTTTTTTTACTCATCGGAGGGTCCACGCAGGTTATTGTGATGATAGTCATGTGTACACATTCTCTGACATCAGACAGAGAGACTGTACACACGGGCTGTCATAAGACAACCCGTGTGGATGTAGGGCTAACCTTTTAAAGGTCAATGCCCCCCCCCAAAACCAAATTAAATGCATAAATGAAGAATTGAAAGGCAAGAGGAGGTAGTTTATACTTACTTGGTCCAGACGGATGGTTGTTTCGTCCAATGTATCTCTTGGAATCACCACTTTTATCAAAGGGTTTTTTTGGTAGAGAGTCAATTT
This sequence comes from Picea sitchensis, assembly GCA_010110895.2. NCBI lineage: Eukaryota > Viridiplantae > Streptophyta > Pinopsida > Pinales > Pinaceae > Picea > Picea sitchensis. Next base: position 37,927 of record SNQJ01S0065681.1, read on the forward strand.
CCACATCAACAATGGTGATAATGAGCTGCCAACTTCTATTTATAGACTTTTTGTCCCTTTTTTGTCACTTTTTTGGCCCCCCTTATCATTTTCTCTAAGTTGAAAACCATTTAGAGTGATTCAAGAGTTTCTATGGAAGGTTACGTTCAAGTATCAAGACAATTTTTGGAGTTTTGGATCACTTTTGACAGTCCATGGGTAAAAATCTCAGATGGTCAACTTAAGCATATAGGTTAGGTTTCCACCCCTGCTTTTGTATCTCATTGTATTTATCCCTTTTCCATATGATCAATCCCACCAAGTTGTGACATGAAACCATCATTGCTACATTAGAAGTGTCACGATTTGGTGGTAGAGCTTACCGGAACATGGATGCCCTAGGTAGATCCTGGTTGCATGATGGTGTCCATGCTGTCACTAGTGACTATAGGTTGGGGAGTCCTTTTAGTTTTTCCTGATTACGCATTTGAGCCTCATTTGCATGAATCTTTATCACTCTAGACCTCACCCTCGGGACTCCCAAAATATAACGGGTCTTCTTTTAATCCCTTTTCAGACCCTCTAAACATGAAAAGATTGTCGAGCGATCTTGTGCCCTTTCATGCTCATTAAACTGAAATTTGAAGTCACGTCTATCCGACTGTAGTTTACCCCCTTTTCGGTCCAGACGGTCAATTGTAAAAACAAAGGTATACTCTAGAGGCCTCAAATCTCTAGAAGAGTACTCTCAGGTATAATTTTAACCCTTTTTTGGGCTTGAGGGACTAAATTTACGAAAAAGGAACCCCCATGGAGTCCATAGTTAATCTCTTTTTAGACTACCTAAAATTGAAAAGATTGCCAAGTGACCTTATTCTTTCACACTTGTTAAAATGGTCCAGAAGAACATTCCTGATGGAGTCCATAGTTAAGATTTTTTCAGACTCCTTAAAAATGAAAAAATTGTCGAGTGATCTTGTCTTTATCACACTCGTTAAAATGGTTTTGAATAGACATCTTATCAGTGCTAGTTTACCCCATTTTCGAACCGACTAGACTACCTTCGAAAAAGGTACCCCATCAGAGTCTCCTTTTTCATTTTTTCAAACTCTCTAAATATGAAAAACCACCGAGCTTACCTTCTCTGGGATCGTTAAAATTACATTGAAGGACGTTACCATTGTGTGTCTTATTAATCGCATTTGCATACCTTCATTTTTGGCCTAATGCCGGCTCCATGTTGCTCTCAACTGAACCATCTGAATCATGCCTTATACGCAAGCCCTGTAGGACTTTGCCTCTACATCTTGACACCTTTGGCTCCAAGAAGGATTTTTTCTGAGTGTCCTTGCTTTGAACATCATTCTTGTCCTTGTGCCTCGAACTCGTATGTTTGCGACACTCATTCCTCCTCTGTAACGTAGCATTCTTTTATTCTTTTTCCAAAATTATTGAAAAAGACAAAAAAATCAAATATACCCCAAAAAGAGGAAGGGAAAATATTTTCTTTGTATTGGCAGCACAATGAGTCTCCCTTGGACAAAGAACATCCTTCCATTTTTTCTTCAAGCTCTGGGATTTAATATGACCTTAGGAATCTGTTCTCACTACATTGAGCTGTGTCCTCCTCCATTTGGTTATTCTTCCTAACATATGGAGAGTTTGCATTTCCTCCTGCATCGTGAACTTATGTTAATGTTATGCTTCCTGAGTCTCATCATTTGTCATGCTATTGTCCAAGGGAAGTTTTTCCAAGCCTGAGTTGGTCCCTTTGTAGTTTGTCTCTTGCCCTCATGCTTGGCCATCTCGAAAGTCCAATCGAGTCTTTGTTCGAAATCAATGAAGCCTTCAGTCTAATCATCGATATTCTATAGCCCATGATCGACGAGTTGTTGAAGATCTCTGGTGTAATGATCCCAAGCCAAATTCTTTCTTGGAATCACTAACTACTACTAATTTATTGAGTTATTAAGTGCATACAAGATTCATCAACACATGGAGATCACAATATA
>SNQJ01S0065681.1:52493-70181 GCA_010110895.2 Picea sitchensis
AGTTAATATGCCCAAGTCTTTTATGCCATAACCAACTTTCATCTTCATGTCCAAGATAGCAATTTTCATCCTTCTCATCTAAAATGTATATGTTATTTGATGTCCTTGTAGTTGTTCCAACTAACTGATTTGTTTTAACATCCATGATTTGACATTGTTTAGAATCAAATAGCATAAGATTCCCTTTATCACATGTTTGACTTACACTCAACAAGTTATGTTCCATATTTTCAACCAGTAAAACATTTTCATGCATTATGTCTTTGTTCCAACAAACATTTCCTCTTCCAACTATTCGAGTTGATTGATCATTACCAAATGTGACAAAACCTTCTTTTCTTTCATCTAAAGAATCAAAGATTTTTTTTCTGCCTGTCATGTGTTTTGAGCATTCACTTTCCACACACCACTTAACTTTATGATTTGCTTGTAGAGCTATGATGCATCTTTCAGTGTTCATATTTTCACTTTTCTTTTTCTAATATTTGGTTTTCAGATTTGTGTAAATAGGTTCATTAAATTTCTGAAAATTCATAGGACAATTTCTTGACATATGCCCAAAGTTGTTACACTTATAACATTCGGTCTCATATCTTAAAGTGTCAAATCTATTGTAAGAATAGTTTATATTACTTTGACTCGTTTTACTATGTCTTCTTCCATATTCAAAATTAGACCTTTCATGACTGTTATGTGAATTTATCTTTCTTGAGAAACTATTACAAAATGCAGCCTTATGTCCATACTTATAACAAAAGAAACAATAGCCTTCAAACTTGTTTTGATGTTTGCCATAACTTCTTCTATGCACTGTTGAAGCCTTATTCTCTTCTTTCCTTTCTGATTCAATCTTCTTGCTAGTAATTTTCTTATGATTATCCTCTATTCCTGCTTTCTCAACACTTGAAATAGAACATTCATTTGTTACTACAGATTTATAACCAATTACAGTCTTATCATATGTTCATATTTGACTACAAATAATTTGATCCAACACTTGAGAACTATGATTCATGTTATTTTCTTGTATTTTCTTTCTTAATGAGACTACTTCAATTTTTTAACCTTCATTTTCCTTATCCTTTTCTGCAAGCATTTTAGTTAGAGCTTCTTCAGTCACTCTATCCTCTTCTATTTTAAGCTTTAAGTCAACTAACATGATTTCAGTGCTTTCAATTAAACCATTTGATTTCTGTAATTCAAATTCTAGATTCTCAATTTCTCTTTTGAATTGTTTACATTTTCTTCTTACTTTCTTTAGTTCAAACAAAGCACTTACAAGTTCAACTTCTAGGTCAAATTCACCATCTTGTTCTTTAATAAGTTTATCATTCTGACTTTCCATAGCCATACAAAGTATTATATCCGATCTTTAATCACTTTCATCTATGTCCGAGGACTCACTATTATTTTTGATGAATAGAATTTTCTTTTTATAATAATTTCTTTGAAATGGCTTCTTATACATTTTCTTATATTTTTTGTTTTTGATGTTACTTTCTTCTTCTCCATCAGAATGTTTATTAAAAGGACACTTAGAAGCAAAATGCCTTATTCTACCACAATCAAAGCACTTGAGAGGAAGTTTACCTTTGTACTTTCTAGTACCTCTTTTTATATTTTTGACAAAGTTAGCTTCTTCAATGTCTTCTTCCGAATCCTCATGATTACTGGTTTCTGTTTCAACCTTTTTCTTGTCCTTCTTTGCTGCCTTGAAAGGTGCTTCCTTATTGGAAGGATTCTCATTAGATGTCCTCATCTCATATGCTGTTAGTATTCCTTGCAACTCATCCGTTAGTAATGTAGCAATATCAATTCTTTCTTCTAAAGCATATATTTTGGGATCAAATCTTACAGGTAAAGATCTAAGCACTTTTTGCACAATAATACCATTTCCAACTGTTTCTCCTAAACCTCTCATAGTATTGAAAACTTTGTCTATACGTAAGAAATAGGTAGCTATATCTTCATATTCTTCCATCTTTAAACTTTCAAATTGAATTCTATATGATTTTAATTTAGCATTCTTTACCTTAGTATCTCCTTCATATACATTCTTCAGTTTGTCCCATAGCTCTTTTGCTGACTCACAATGCATTAATTTAACGAATTCTGAACCTGCCAATCCTCCAAGTATTGCATACATAGCTTTGGAATTACTCTCATAGAGTTTCTTCCCTGTAGCATCTGTTGGAGTTGTTGCTGGAGTCTTATATTCATTAAGCACATCTTTCCAAACATCTACTCCTTGAGACTGCAAAAACAACTTCATCCTGATACTCCAAAAATCATAATTATGTCCATCAAACAAAGGTAATCCATGTTTAGTAAAATCGGATTTCTTATCCATTATTAAAGATCAAACTTCCAGTGATTAAACTAAATCTTGAAGTAACCTACTCTGATACCAATTGTTGAATAGGATAAGTCAACTAAGAGGGGGGGGGCGGGGCAGTGAATCAGTTGTATAAAAATTGTTTCATTCGATAAGAAAATTACTTATTAATCAATAAATCATGCCTTTAACATTTAACTTGCAGTAATACATTTAACCAATAAATAGACAATCACATAAATAAAACAGTGACATAGTGATTTTTCATGAGGAAACCCAAAAGGGAAAAACCTCTTCTTCTTATGAATGAAAGGCAAGCTCCAACTCCTCTTTACATTCTTATTTTATCTAAGCTACAACCAAGATGAGGCTGCTACCTATGTTTCTTTAAGACCTACTGAATGGAAGCTACAAATCCCAGATGTACAAGCACCAACTTGTACATGAGACTTTTATAGTCTCCCCTTGCTCCTCCCTACCACCCTGGAATCCTTCTCTATCACTAAGAACCTGCAAACCAACTCTTTATCTTCTCTGTAAAGTATTAGACATTTAAGTCCTATCTGTTTATATATTCATATCAGAATCCATCCTTGACCAAACCTCATAAATTTATCAATCCGCGCATATATATTCTCTCCTTAATCTTTTCTGTGTTTTCATCATTTCTTCTCACTGTTTCAGAGCTTCGTCTCCACCATTATTCTCCACTCGTCACCCACAATCTCTCAAAAAATTTATTTGACAATCAGAGTGTACATTAGAATCCTCATGCTTCAAAGAATTAGTTACAATAACTGAACAACTACCTTACATAAATTATTATTGGCTAAGGCATCAAGAAGAACAACAACCGTTCGATCTATTTCATCATTTAATCAACGTCATTCAATGAGCATACGTTGAGTTTTGACTTTTCAACAGAAACAAGCCTCGGACTCTTCGGCAAGACATTTGTGCTAATCCATATGCCCATTGGCTGTGACCACGAGCTTAATCAAAAAGGCGCTTTCACAATTCACATATTGACAATCTTGAGGTGAAGACATCTTGCCTCTTCATGTTGCGATCCTTGAAATGGGGCTTAGCTTTGTGCTATATCCTCCCTCTCATATGACCACTGGCGGTAACCATAACCTATGCCAAAAAGGTGTTTTCGTGTTTCACACTTTAGGAGTTAGAAGGTTGGGGAATTTTCTTCCTTTGAGTGTCAGTCAACAAAATGATAATCGCTAGACATGTGTCCTTCGCATCCAAAAATCCTCATCTTATCATGATTTCAGAAGATAGATCACTCCTCTCTTGACTTTCCAGTCAGAAAAACGCTGACCTCTTGCCATGTGTACTCTGCATTTTGGCATTTTGGCATTTCACATTTCAACGTTTCAGTGATGCAGTGTTTCAACACTCCAAATCGTGATCCCCGAAATGATCTGATGGCTTCAAAATTGATCTGGTGGATATAGATTAGACAGTTCTCATTAACTTCTCGGGGATAGATCAACAGTCATATGCGACTCTTATATTACCCCTCCAATGATTAATCCAATGGGCATGACTTAATCATTCATCGATATGGATGGTTGTCGGGGTTTCGGTACTTTGGCCATCAGGTCTTCATGACCTCCAAAAAAAACTCTCAAAATCGTAGATCATGTGACGTGTATCCCTTTCGGTATTTCATGATCATACGGTCCTGATCTCATTGGAACTTTGTGCTTCGATCAACGACTCACTGCCTTTCAAGACTTTGCGTTTCGCGATTTTGCATATTACGATGTCAAAGGTTGGAGCTCATCCTTTCTTTGTTTCCCGATATCTGGTTTCTGCTTATATTTGGATCGATGGTCCTTGACCCTCCATGATCCAATGGTCTGGATTGAATCACAAATTTGCGTTTCGGTATATCAAGAAGCATGCCTCCATTCTCTCAACTTGTAATCTCTGAATTCCCAAGTCTCTCAACTTGAAATTTCCAAATTCCCGAATTCCGAAGGAAATCTCAGCAAAAAGTTTGACATTAATGACAAAACCTGTGCAAACTAAACAACACTGACCATGGTATAGATTGAATGGTCAAGAGAAGTGTTGGTGCAATTATATGTTCAATATATTGCAATCATTTAAGATGTCAATCCAATTTTATAATCAATATAGTTGATGCACTATATGTGTTGATAACAGATAAGTTCCTATGTCTGATGAGTATAGCCTACATAATAAACACTCCAAATCAATGATCTATTTCACAATCTTCAAAAAATCTTCTTCACGCGGTCTAAAAATCAGAAAGAAAAATTCATAAACAAAATCTCAACAAGCATATGATCTAAAGATCTTTCTCAGGTGATGAATCTATTCATTTACAGGCTCATGAAAGGGAAATATGAAATTTGACTATGTTCCTATAGAAACTAATCTAGCAACAATTTGTAATTAACACTCTGCACATTCTTAAAAGAAATCTCAATCAATCCTAGAAGAAATACTAGGTGTAGTAAGATAATCCATTATTGGTGCATGTAGGGTGAGAGATGGAGATCTTGTCCTTATATTTTCACAATAGAAACAAATATTAAATCATTCAATTTAACAAATTATTGTCTACATACACACACACAAGGATAACAAGTACTTACTCAGAAATCTACGTTGCACTGAGAAATTTATATTGCATTGAGAAATCTATAGTGCACACAAAAATCTATATTGCACTCAACAATCTATATTTCACTCAAATATATCACTCACTTAGAATTACCACACATTTATATTGCATGTTGTCAAGTGTCTTACTGAAACACAACAAAAGTAAAATTAGATACTATGGTCGAAACACATAATTGTTTCATCCACACATACCAGAATTATATATACACAAAATATACAAGGAAGATTACCTTGGTTGGGTCGGTGGGCCCTTGCCATACCAACAAGGTATCTTAAAAATAAACTTATAGAACGAAAGGTTTGATCACACACATAAATACTATGAAATGCAATTTATATCATTACTTCAGAAATACATGTACAATCAACAGTCTTCAAGAATAAAATCTACAACATAACAATGCTTAATTATGTCTCTGTACATCTATCATCTACAAGTCTCTCTCTTTTAAAGAGAAACGGCCGTTACAATCAAAGTATGGAGATAACATCAAATGACTACATAGATATTACAATTGGTTGACATATCATTTTTTAAGGGAACGACTTCGCCCTCATGACACAAAGTGCATGAGGATGAAGTGTATCGTGGTCTTCAATGAACAAAGGATGTTCAAGCCAACAAACTTCTTGGATCCATCGAGAGAAAATTTGCACAAACACCCAAGCCTGCAGTTGCAGAACTAGTACCAAACATGCACACTTGGAACAAGAATATTGGTACCATAGGCACACAACATTGGTACTGGATGAGCGCAGAAATAGGTATCAGACAAACGAAGAAATAGGTACTAGATGGGTTAAATACTAGATGAATACTGAAAAAGGTATCAGATAAGTAGGAGTTGTGTTAGAAGATCTTCTTGGATCAATCAAAGTAATTAGAGAGCATTTAACATCAATTATTCCATTTCAACTAAAAAGAAATATCATAAATCATGATTTAAACATAGGTTACCTCATATATACACGAGAATGGCTAAAATACATGTCCTTGAAGAAAATAGGAAAATAGTGCATATATCTAAGGTAACGTTGGTCAAGATATAGGAAAATATAAGGTAATTAGAGGCATCAAAAATAAAATCCAACATTTACTCCATGCCCAAGTCATTGCATGTCCTCATGTAAAAATTGTTGATCTGGTCCTCAAAATTGCAAAATTGGTGTTGTCTTCCACCCTGCCTGAACATTAATTGCCTGGTTTTAAGATATCGAAACTCGAAGCCTCATCCTTGAGTTCCCTCTTAATAACTATGATGTACTGTATTGGGCACATAAACTTATTGAGCATGGAAGAGACCTCATCATACTCATCTTGTGTTCTTCGGTTATGCTCCAACTATGCATTTTATTTCTTGATGTGCCTCTCCAAAACTTTATACTCCGCCACTTCTTACTTCAATTATTCATTCTGTTTTGTAATCCTTTCAAATTTCAGTACCAAATGATGTTTGGTCAAAGAATTGACAGGCTCAAGTGTTTCTTTCTCATGTATCTTCTCACTAGCTTCAACTTCCTTCCTTAAATCCTTTAGTGTCTATATTTCTAATTCCTCAGTTTCACTAATAGTTTCTACATACATATCTTCTTGCTCTGGTTAAGTCAAAATGTCAACTGGATCCTATGGAAAAGAAGGAAGATGAGGAATTTTCATCTGTTTAGCCACGCTCCGAGTGGTTTTGTGTGATGGACCTGATGCTTACTCGGGTTTTCTAACATGAATAGAAATTTCCTCCTCAAATAGTCTCATTTTCTTCTTTTTAGGCTCAGATATGGGCATTGGGCTTTGTTTTTCCTGTGCCTTCCTCATTTTTCTTCTAGAGGACTCAGATGTAGGTACTGGAAATTGTTCTTCTTGTTTACTCCTCGTCTTTCTTCCAGAGGACTATGCCATAACACTCCCTTCATTGACTCTAAGTTTCTTCTTACCTTTGAATCTCAATTCATGGGTCTTCTCTAATTCTCCAACCTTCTCTTGAAGTAATTCAACAATCACACTATCTGAAATTTATCCATCCTTATCCTGAGGTAATTCAACAGTTACTTTTGGAACACGATCTGCAATCTCTCCAACATCACTACCAGACCTCTGTTTCTTCCTCCTTTTCTCACTAATTTTTCTTTTACTTTTAGTGGACAGGTCTAGGTGAGTTTTCTTGGTTTTGGATGATCGTTCCACTATAGGTCCAGGCCGTTCTTCCAACACTAATGTTTTGCCTTTGTCCAATTTGATAACATATTTTTGTGAACTAGGGCCAACATGATCTACTTCATTACTTGGCTTCTTTCCTTTCTTTCTACTATCTCCCTTCTTTCTGCATGACTCCTTACTATATTCCCTTGTCACATTTCCTTCCATAGACTTCGAAACCTCTTGAGAAAATTTTTCTGTGAGGAGTTTCTTCCAACTGCTGTCTTGTTTTATCAACTCATGGACAACAATAAGTTTCATTAACCCAAGATGATAGAGATTGGTTTCAGGATTTTTATAGGCATACTTAACCCCTATCACCATTTTGTTCATACTCATCTAAAGAAAATGGGGAAAGTATATTTGTGGTCCTCCCTCAAAATTCAACAACAACTTTAAATGATAAAGGAAAGTTAATGCATAACTCCCTTTATAGGTTAAAATTTTTTTCAAGCAAACAAGCCTCATACAATATTCCTCCTTGATCCATCTCCTGGAGATTCCTTTTGTCCAATCTGGGTCCAGATGCTCGGGCTTCAAAAATTTCTGACAAAGGCTCCTATCAATGATGATGCCTTTGAAATACTTCTCTTCGGTTGAAGGTAACTCCATCAGTTCTTCTATGGTGGATTTAGTGATCATTAACCTTATTTCCCCCAACTGGACACTTTCTCCATAATAGCTCTGGGCGAAGTCATGTGACACTCCCTCATGATGTCCTTTGAATTTTTGTAGAAAAGGAACCCAACCAACCCTCTCAATTTTCTCTCTACACACTTGATACTCCTCCGTATCTCTATAAATATGGAACTCCGTTTCATTCTTTTCAACCCCCATGTCATCTTAAAAACAGGTCTCAAAATAAGTGTAGGAAACAAAATTCAGGCAAGGGTTTGGTAATGGAAGAAAAATTAAAAGAACAGGGTGACAAAGACAGAGTAACGAGATGAATTGATAGTATGAGCGAATAGAGTGGAGGTGTATAGTATGAAGTGGGTAAATAAATATCATTTGGATGGAAAAACCATCCAGAAGAGCGTTTATAAGTTGAAATGAGAAGACAACAGTCAAATATTTGCAACGATGGTGAGGTAAGGAAAAATTCATAAATTATGTCGAGGGATCACATCCATGGATAAGGTGATGATCATACCTAGAAGTAATGTCACATCCCATTCACACTGGTTTTCATAATTATTACAGTGAATGTGGGCGATGTGATTGAAATTCACCATTAGTAATTTGTCTTATGCCATAGGTTTGAATCACTCATTAACAACGTAAGGTTATAAAAGGTGGCGTAATCATAATTTTGACATCACACGATCAGGAGTCTTTGACAAGAGATTTTTCAAACTAGCCCAATCCTTCTCAGGGTATGATTTCTATTTTCCCAGTCACATCAACAATCACTCCATCGTAAATGATTTTAAGACAAGAGAATAAACATGGAGACTTTAAAATACAATGATAGGGAGGTTTAGCAACTTAAGGTAACAAAGGTATATGAGAATAACCATATGTTTAGCACAAAATTAATATGATTCTTAATAAAAGGAATAAAACAATGAGCTCATACCTCCATTACCTGAAGTGTTCTTTGTCAATCAATGAATACATCAAGTATGGGAATTTTTTTTCAAAATCCCACCATCGGTATTGGATCACAGGCTTAGTACCAGACCAACATAGAGAATTGTTTTAGTATCGGACCAACACAACAAATATTTTTAGTACTAGACCAACATAGAGAGTCTTTTCTAGTATCTGATGAACTAAGAGACAATTTTTTTTCTTCAGTACTGGATAAACTCAGAGATTGTTTCCAGTACCAGCTGAAGCTTTGATAAGGTACCTATAATCTTGTAGGATTCTCTTCGTAGCTAAACATGTTCTGAGGGTCAAGCTGGAGTAGGTTTTGGAAGTTACTGATGTTGCATGTGCATTCGTTCTGTTGAAGTATCAAGATGGAAAAACTACAAACAACACACTGGTATAGGAATGTTGAAATTGCAGCAGAAGTGTCATAAAATGAGGTGAAAGAATTCAATGATTGGGCTCCAAGCTTTGTAAAAAGAAGGCAACTATAGTTGGACAACCTCCTACTGAGATGCAAAAACCTCCTCTTTTGGAACTAGGCTAGCCACTTTTTCTATTTCCACTTCCATTTTATGGAAAGGAAAACCTAACTACTATTGTCCTGTGTATTTTTCTCAAGTCTAGATCAGTTAATGCTCGCCGATGTTTTCAATTTTTAGGAGTCTGGAAATCTTAAAGAAAACTCCATATACTATCCTTTGGATTTTTATCGAGATCAGATAATTTAATGCTCGTCGGTGTTTTCAATTTTAAGGAGTTTGAAAAAACTTAACGAAAAGTCCATTAGGCTCCTTTCCATAAGTAATATACCAGGGATGGATAAAGGAATAAAATTACACCTGGCAGATGTACTCCTTATTGCTTATCGACATGAGAACATAATTAGATTTTTATTTTTTTAGTAACACCAAAATTACTATCTAACAACACACATATAGACATATATGTACAAAATTAAATCAAATAACACAACAAAACTTATAGTGGTGGATCAACAGGAGGAGAGCTCCGCTTGCTTGCCAGTTGGATTTTAGAATTTAGAAGAACCTGTTTGATAAAATCCTCTTTATACAGAGGCTTATGATAAACTTTCAATTGATGCCCATTTATGACAAAGGAGGTATGAACTTCATCAATGGTTTTTATATTCACTAAACCATTGTCGTAAACCATGTCTCCTTTGTAGGGTCCCAGCCAAAAGAGCGCACATGTGCCCAATGTGCGACAGTGTATGAAAAAATCCACGCACTCCTATGAACGATGCATTTATGGTTCTTGTCGGCCCCTCACCCACTTCTAGTTTAGATCCCAAATCGATTTGACCCTCAAATCCGAGATGAATCCACATGGGGGGTTGGTCAAGGACCCAAGGGTTCCCTAAAGGGCCCCTTGTTCACACTAAATACTGGTTGGATAATGCCACAAAGATTTTCTATAAATAGAGGCCATGGGTACACTATGAATTCAAGAATCTCATTGTATTGTTATGTTTCCTCTATTCTCCTTCAAGAAACCTCTTTTCTTGAAGGATCATATTAGCAACATCTCATTAAGATATTCACCCCACCTCTTGAGGGAATAAGCTTGGATTTCTTCACCATTTCCCTTCTAGTTTTCCATTTGTAAGAAGAGCTCTCACATAGGGGACTCAAGATCCCTCCCTTGGAGGAAGAGGGGATCCATAAGTCCCCCTTTTTCTTTGGTGTTTTCCCACTAATACAATTTATCCATTGGTGGCATGATTATTGGTCCTTTGACTAATTTTTGGTTCAATTTTCCTCATGCATTTTAGTTTTCTTTCTTTAGTTGTTGTTAGCTTAGTTGTTTGTTTATTTCATGTGATTGATTCATAAACTAACCTCTATCCTGTCTAGAAGGCCTGAATAGACTTGAAAGTGTTCCTCTTTTTCTCATTCAAGTGGCGAAAAGGATACAACAATAGTGTCGAAAGAGCTTGATTAAGGTCCAGGTCCCTTTGGATTTCTTGCTGGAGTGGTTCCTGAAGTCTTTGGTTCCATGCATATCTAAGGACATAGCAAATTCTAGAGTGTTTTCAGGGGAGGAGGTGATAATGAGAGTGCAACAACTTGAACTAATCTACTCTTAGTCTAGCATGCTCTATGAGATTTTTCTAGATGCACTGCGGTCTATTCTCGATAAGGCCAAGAAAATATATGGATCGCATGCCGAAGGTATTGTGGGCTCAGTGCAAGGAAAGTTCACTGATCTGTTGTCAAATCAATTAAAACAATTTTCGATACAACAGACTGTGTCTAGCCAGACCTCGAGTTAGACTACTCCCCCTAACCAAGCGTTGGACATACACAATGTGCAATCGATGAACCCTAAGGCCAACCAGCAACCTGAGGGAAAGAATAAACAACAAAACAAGAATGGTAAAGGGGAAAAAAAGGCTACCAACAATATTGGTGAGGGAAAAATGGAGAAGAGGAAGTCGAAGTATCCATGTAACCTTTGCAATGAGGACCACCCGATTCATCTGTGCCCTCGACTTGCAGAAGCTCAGAAGCTATTGGCACAACAACAACCTGCTGTGATGACGAACCCATTTCCACATGGGAAAAAAATGGCTCAAGCTTCAACATCCTTGAGCGCAGAAGGGGGAAATCAGGGACCCCCCGCGACTACCAGTAATAACCCAGCCGCAAATATTTAGATGATGAATGTCGAGGCTAATATAGTGACCAGGGCCTGATATTAGAGAATGCCAAAATCTGTCAAAAAGGGTAAATAAACCATGAACCCACTGAATCCTCTCCAGATTGAGAAGATGGCAGGTGAAACGATGACTCACATCCCAAAAGGTGATTTTAAAAAGGCCTTTCATAATCTAAAGGCGAGGGCTTCCCAAAATTACTCCATTGTGGAAGATTTGGTAGAAACCCCTTGCACATTGTCTTCTTTGGAAGTCCTCCAGAGTTTCACTTCGCAGAGAAAATATTTGTTATATACCTTAGGATCACCAGAGAATTGTAACCCAAGAGATATCATTTTCGATCCAACCAACTTGAAACCTCGTCTTCCTTACCACGTTGCGTTTCAGATAGTAGCGGCTTACACCAAAAAATATTTTACTCAGAAAATTTTCCTTACAGTGGTTGAAGAGGGTGCCTCGACTTGCATGATGTCATTGGTGTGTTGGAAGGACAACTCGGTTTGTCTCCGTCACCTATGTTGCTTACGACGTTTTATGGTTGGTCATTCAGACCACATGGAATCATTCCTTATTTCCCCATGCAGCTGGGAGGAAAAACTGTATGTTTCTAAGTTGAAGTTGTCGATGTGCCTCTCAACTAAAACCTGTTGTTAGGAAGGAGTTGGACCTATGAGATGCATGCAGTGGTTGCTACGTTTTTTTGGGTCTTGTGTTTCCCGCACGAGGACCAAATCATGACCATTGACCAGTTATCTTTCTCCCATCTTGACCCTTCATAGGGGGCTTCCACGGTCTCGATGATTGATATTGTGCAGCCCGACAATGTCAACTTAGGTGCTGGTTTGTTTCTGTCGTTGATGGGAACTTTTGATTATCCACCACCTTCTATCGATGCCAAGATTATATCAGTTGTCCCCGACCAGCGTAGGGATACAATTCTAAAAATGCCATCATTTTTAACGAGTTAATTTAATGATCCGTGGAATCTACCTTCCCCATCGACTTCGATGGAAGGCACAGGACATTTTGGCATGGCCATGCCCTTGTCCATGACTGAGGTTGCATACAACATTGTCCAACAAGCTTCAACCAACCCCGATTTGACTTCCCCATAGAAGTTATATCCAATTCTTGAGCCTATTTGGGCTCAAGGTTCACTTTCTACTGAAGATCCTTTAGAACTAGTGTTTCCCTCTGACGAGGTAATTCTCAAGGCATTGACTGGTCCTGATAGAGATTGGGATGATCTACATCATATATCTTACTTCCTTCCCGAGTTAAGGAGAATAGAGGTGGGAGAATTTGAACCATGAATGAAGATAGTGCTTGTCCTATCAATCCTTTGGCTACGAACGCAGTTTATGTCGAGGGTAATATAGTGAGTATCACTACAACGATTCCAATAGATATCTCCAAAACGTCTGGCATTGTGGAGAAAGTTTTCATCGGATCAGACTGCTCCTCCAAAGAGATTCAAACTTATACAGATTTATTTAAGGAATTATGCGACGTTTTTTCTTGGTCTTATGAGGAAATTCCATGCATTGACCCAAGAATTGTCGAGCATGAAATAATGATTTATCCTGATGCGAAGTCCATCTGACAAAATGTTTGTCTAGTGAATCCTCGAAAAGCGGTAGCAATTAAGGCTGAAGTAGAAAAAATGCTTAAAGTTGGTTTTATCTACCCCGTCTAGTTAACAGAATGGGTGTCAAACCTAGTTCCAGTTAACAAGAAACATGATACAATTCGTGTGTGCATGGAATTTCGTGAGTTGAAGAAGGCTTGTCCAAAAGATAATTTTCCCACCCCACTCATCGATCAGATTGTTGATGAATGCACTGGCTGCGAGGTATTTTCATTCATGTATGGTTTCTTAGGATATAACCAGATTCATATCAAACCTGAAGACCAACATAAAACAACTTTTATTTGTCCTTGGGGCATGTTCGTGTATTGTAAGATGAATTCTGTCCTGAAGAATGCCAGAGCCACTTTTTAGCAGGCCATGTCATTTTCTTTTCATGACCTTAGACATATAGCTGAGGTGTATATTGATGATCTCGCATCACACTCTCGCAAGAGATTTGATCATCCTACTCATCTTCAACTAATATTTGAGCAATGTCGCTACTATCAGATTCACTTGAATCCAAACAAGTGCAATTTTTTCATGATGTCAAGTCATCTCTTAGGTTTTATTTTTTTGACAATAGGGATCATGGTCGAACCTCTCAAGGTTGAGGTGATAGTTCAGTTTCCTCTCCCGTGCATGATACCCCAGCTTCAGAGCTTACAGGGGAAAGAGAATTTTTTTCGATGTTTTGTCGTGAATTACATTGATATCACTAAAGGGTTTACGAGTATCTTGAAAAAGGGAGTCCCATTATGTTGGGATGAAGCTGCTCAACATTCCTTTGATGCGTTGAAATGTGCCTTGACATCTTCCCCTCTATTCCGGCCTCCCGATTATAACAAATATTTCTTGTTGTATTTGGCTGCTACAGAAATGACCATCGGCATGGTCTTGGTTCAAGAGGATGATCTACTCAAAGAGAATGTTATATATTACCTTATCCAAGGCCTGGTTGGGCCAAAATTCAACTATTATCATGTTGAGAAGATTTCTTTGGAAGCAGTTCATGTTGTCCAACGGTTCCGTCACTACATTTTTCTTCGCAAGACCATTTCCATTGTCATTGTGAACCCTTTCCAATATGTGTTAACATGATGGGTCATTGGAGGAAACATCAGTAGATGGATTGTGATCCTCCATAAATTTGACTTGGATTTTGTTTTCGTGAAATCCAAAAATTCGTTGGTCTTTGCATAACTTATTTCAGAACTTTCGGTCGATTCTAGTGATATCATTCCCGAAGAATCGCCTATCAAAGGAGATATTTTTCTAATCTCATATTCAGAACCCTGGTATGGGGATATACTAGTCTATATCTAGACTTTGAAATGCCCTGCCTCTACTTCCCTTGATGAGCATTGATGAATTTGACATCAATCAAGAAAGTATCTTATTCTCGATGACACTTTGTATCATCGAGGCGTGGATTGTATTGCTCACCGATGCCTTATCCATGAAGAAGCATAGCTCATTTTGAATGACTGTCACACTGGAGCATGTGGAAATCATTTATCCTGGTTGGAAACAACCCAAAATATTCTACGTGTTGGTTACTTATGGCCCTCATTAATCAAGGATTGCATTGAGGCAGTCAAGAAGTTCCACCCATGTCAGTTCTTTTATTGGAAGATGCGGGCACATCTTGCTCACATGTTTCCTATCATTGTTTTGGTCCTTTCACCAAGTGGGGGATTGACTTCACTACATGTCACCCGGCTTCATCCATGGGGCATAATTACAATTACATCATTGTAGCGGTAGACTACTCCACGAAGTGGGTCGAGGCTATGCCAACATTTAACAATGATGGAAAAACAATGACTCTTTTCATTTTTAACCAGATAGTAGCAAGGTTGGGCATACCGAAGGAGATTGTCACTGACCATGGTAGTCACTTCCAAAACAAAATGATGACTGAGTTAATGTCAAATATTTGGTTTAGGAAAGAACACTCGTCACCTTATTACCCGCAAGCGAATGGTCACGTTGAAGCTATGAATAAGTCTCTCAAGAATATTCTTCAGTGAATGATCAATTCTACCAAGTCAAATTGGCATTTAATGTTGTACTCAGTGTTGTGGGCCTACCGAATATCTGTGAAGACTGACACCCGTTTCTCACCTTTTCAACTCGTATATGGGCTAGAAGTAGTCTTACCTATTGTGTGTCAGATCCCTTCTTTAAAGTTGGTAGTGAAATTTGTAATATACCATATATAAAAAGTATGCAGAATAGAAATAAAATGCTAGAAATGGCAGAATAACAGTAATATAACTAGCATAATCTCCACAATAACACATAAATGATATAAGAATAACAACAGAAATAACACTTTGATTCAGAAACCAATGTTCATGGGCCTCTTCGAGGGGGAAACCTTCAGTCAAGCAACACTATGTTACAATAATATCCAAGCGAGGGTTTTCATACCCTCGACCCTTATTTATACTAAATATGTCTATCAAGAGAAGCATCTAGAGGAATATCCTTCTAGAAGTGAAAGCTTCTATTAGGTCTTCTTACATCTGCCTTATTCTATTTTATTGAAAGGCCTTATTAATATTGACCTTTATTACATTTGAATATATTGATCTACCTATGTGTGGGTTAGGACCCTAACATGTCCACCCCCTTAAAAAAAACCTTGTCCTCAAGGCTTGAGATGTGGAAACTGCTGCAGAATGGTAGCTAGTTCCCAAGTGGCATCTACTGGAGTTGTATCTTTCCACTGGAGTTTCACTTCCTTGATGGTTCTCTGATGCAGGCGACTTTCACGTTGGTCCAAAACTGCTTCTGGCTGTAGACAAATGGATCCTTATTCAACTAAATCGGGAAGGTTGGTTTGAATTTGGCACCTAGTTCCAATCACCTTCTTTAAGCATGAAACATGAAAAATAGGATGTAGCTTCAACTGACTAGGCAGAGCTAACTCATAGGTGACTTATCCCACACACTTGAGAACTGTATAAGGACCATAAAATTTGGGTGCTAGTTTATGACAATGCTCGGCATTGAGGGAAGTTTGCTTGTATGGTTGCAGTCACAGAAACACCTGATCCCCTTCTGCAAATTGACGTTCAGAGTGACCTTGATCTGCTTGTTGCTTCATGTGATTCTATGCCATGACCAAGTTCTCTTTAAGGGTATGAAGAATATCCTCTCTAACTTTAAGTGTTTGGTCAACCGCCTAGACCTTCGAGGTACTCGGTAAGTATGAGAGAAATGAAGGTGGCTTCTGTCCATATACTGCTTCAAAAGGAGTCATGTGTGTAGTTGAATGGTAGGGAGTGTTGTACCACCATTCATCTAGGGGTAACCATTGAGCCCAGTGATTTTTCTTTTCAGAGGAAAAACACCTCAGATATGTTTCCAAACACTTGTTAACAACTTTTGTTTGACCATCAGTCTGGGGATGATAAGCTGTGATGAGATGCAATTGGGTGCCCTGTAGCTTAAACAGTTCTTGCCAAAAATTGCTTGTGAAAGTTGGGTCATGATAAAAAACAATAGAGTGTGGCATGCCATGAAGCTTGAAGACTTGGTCCATGAAAGTTTGAGCCACCGTGGATGCAGTAAATGGGTGTTGAAGAGTGCAAAAATGAGCATACTTGGAAAGGTGATCCACAACCACCATTATGACTAATTTATTTCCTGATTTGGGTAAGTCAGTAATAAATTCCATAGAGATATCCTTCCAAATAGTAGGTGGAATCGGAAGCGGTTGTAGTGTGCCCGGAGATTTGACTATTTATCCCTTGTTGTGTTGACACACCTCAAATTCAACGACAAAATTACGGATGTCTTATTTCATACCATCCCATAGAAAAGAACGTTTGACCCTGTCATAGGTTTTGGTGAACCCAGAGTTCCCTGATGTGGGTGTAGCATGAAGCTTAGAAAGTACCGTGGATTTAAGCTTTGATTGTTTGCTTAAATACAAACATCCTTTGTATCAAAGCTCATCCTGGAGGCAAGAGTACCCTGGGGGATCTAGAACATTGGTCTACAATTGCTGGGTTAGATGTGAACTTTTGGGATCTTGTAGCCATTCCTGGCGCATAGCTTGGAGCCAATCTGGTACAATGAAGGAAAGAGAAAAAAGGGATCCTTTTTCTTCATATTTTCGAGATAGTGCATCTGGCACCACATTGTCTTTGTCCTTTGTGTAAATGATCTCATAATCATATCCAAAGAGCTTAGTCACCCATTTTTGTTTCTTCAGGGAGGAAATGCTTTGTTCTAGAAAGTACTTGAGGCTTTGATGGTTTGTGTTAATTTGGAAACGTTGCCCCAAGAGATAAGGGCACCACAGATCAATGACATGCAGAATAGCCAACATTTCCTCTTCATAAATGGGTTTACCCAGATTCCTTTCAGATAGTTGCTTGCAGGTGAAGGCCAAAGGTCAACCCTCTTGCATAAGGACAACACCGATTCCTTTCCCTGAGGCATCACATTCCAACACAAAGGTCTTTGTGAAATCAGGAAGGGCCAGAACCAGAGTGGTGCACATGGTCATCTTCAAGGTTTGAAAAGTTTGAGCAATGGCTAGAGTCCAAGTGAAAGATTTTTTTTTT
>SNQJ01S0065681.1:80314-114991 GCA_010110895.2 Picea sitchensis
TTCAGTGTATATTTTGTATTTGGGTACCTAACATGGCCTCGTTGTTGGGACCCATTCTTTATTTTCACCATAGTGATGTTCAAGGGGTGTTGGACACACTTCACACAAACCTAGGATTTCTTTTTCCTAAGGTTTTCCCTATGTTTATTAGTCATTATTTAGTCTCCTATATTTTAGAAAGAATATTCCTCTAGGGAGAATATTCTCTTCAGTTCACACTTCATTTTGATCAGTTGATTGGAGTCTAGATGCCACATTGGTATTATCACCATGCAACATTGGGATCATCACCAGCTAATGTGAATTGTCCTTGGGATCATCACCAGACTAGCACATTACTGATGATTCCCTCATATCCTCCTCACTTCACTCTATTTCAGTTAGTTAACTGAACATTGATAGACTAGTTAACTTAGACTAGGTTGCAGTTCACTCTCGTAACCGACCGAGAGATTAGACTAGGTGGTAGTTTACTCTCGTAACTACTGGTGTGTGTCCATATCACTCTAGACCACCACTATGGTGCATTGGATTCTCCTCCAATGAACATTAATTGATTTATACATAGTATATTAGGTGTAAATTATCATTCATTCATTTGTTTAATGAGAATTCTTCCATTCTTTCTCTCCTTCTTCTTTTTTCTTTTATTTTCTCTGCAAATGCATATGTCAATTCCCAGCTAGATCTATTATGTGCAGGTTCAACACATTTATAGAGAGGGATATCTCTCTTCAAATCAATCACTGAAAGGAGTGATTTGGAATTTCGTCTAAAGGCTAGATCTCCAAGGCTAGATTAAATTTATAGATTTGGCTGCAAGGTGGGTAGAAATACCATTTGGCAATGGATTCAAAATGATATATCAATGATAATTTGATGGGCACTTGGTTAATTGAAATATGAAAACCTGAGAGGAAAGGTAGAAAAATAACCTTTACACATTCAAATGTTGTTGTAGATGAAGTTTACAGAGAACACAAACAATCTCTTGGGGCATCTATCAAGGATGAATCCCAGGGTGATTGTAGAAGAAAGGATATGAAACTATATATATCAGAGCACCAATTTTAAGTGAATTCTCTTACATACACCTCATTGAATATTTAAATAAGAAATACACATACAAAATCAACTAAATTAATTAAAACATATAAACAGGATAAACACAAGCATAAAAGTAAATAATCACATGAATCTCTGATATCATCTTATAGGGACTTTTGGTCCAAACAAAATTTCATTAATCTCAAAAAATGTTTTCAATATTCAGTCAATGAAAACTCTCGTACACTCCCAACCAACTTGAGTTGATGTAGTTCCATAAAATATATACCAAAAGTCTCTTCCTATCCTCCTAAATTCAAATTCAACAACTTGTCTAAGTTAAGCTATAGTTACACATATTTTGGCATCAAAATATAAACAAACTACTAAAAATAAGGAGTCAAACTTGACTCATTTATTACATCACAACCACTTGAAGCTCGTTAAAGATGACCTGGCACCTCTGTGGACCTATCCATGTTGATATGGATACATTATGGATACATTCTGGACATTTTGTCATAGTTGTGCAGTAAGGTTGGTACGCAATAGTAACCTACACGAAATATGGCTTGGAGAAATTCTGGAAAATAGGCCTCATATATCATTGTATATATTCCAAACCAAGATATATGTGAAAACACTAAGAGAGTTTTGTTTTATTGGGCACTTTATTGACAAAAACCTCTTTTTGTTTTCAAACATTCATCTCCATATTCTTGGAATCTGTGCCCAAAGATGATGACTAAAACATGAAATCATTAAATGCTTAAATCTGAAAAATTGGGCTATAAAGATTCAGTCAAATATCCCAACCTATGAAACCTTTGTGAATCATTGAGAGGTTGTTATTATTGGGTCCATTCTTTCCAAAAACATCTCTGGGTTTTTCAAAAATCCTCTCCAGTTGTTCAGAAAGAGATATTGAAGTTGACCACTAAAATGATCATTTGTGCAGCGTGCCCTGCAACCTATGCGCAACGTGATTGAAATTGAGGGTTTTGCAAGGGAATATTGGTGGTATTGATGTTTAATGGATTTATCATAAAAAATTAACTTACTTTTAACCCAAAAACCAAATAAAACCTTCCTCAATAATCATTAAATGCACAGGTGGATGATTTGACAGTTGCGTAGCATGTTTGCGCAATGAATGCCTTTTTTAGTTCTTATTCACCTCTTTGAATATTTATTGATGATTTAAAAATGACGACTGATATAGTCATGCTCATGATGATGATATTTATCTTTGATACCACTCCATTAGTCTTTAAAAACATCATTTTCTTCCATTCGTCCTCAAAACCCTAATATGCCTCAAAATTGAAAAATGGAAGCCAAATGACAACTGAATGAAAACCTGCTTAAAATGATGCAATTATGGTGGTTCTTTCATCATCATCTAATATATCATACCTCAAAATGAAAATGAAAATATAGAACCTCATTTTGCTACCCAAAAATAAGACTAAGACAGTTGTGCAGCAAGTTTGTTGCGCAACTGTATCTTTCAGAATTTTCGTAGCGAGGGATTTTTTACTCTTTGAACACATGTTTTACTCCAACTAATGCATGGTGAATGTTGTCTGATTAAATTGACTAGATATTTATGCGGTGAGTTAGAACTGTTGCAAAAACACCAAGAGGCCAAGGGATCTGACAAAGAGAAAAATTACATGTGATAACATCGGCTCCAATGGGGATGGCGTCCTTCATGTGAGGTGACAAAGAACCCATCGAATGGTATCCTATCCATTGGGTTTCTCTCAACTCAAATTTCCAAATGTAACCTGTAACCTTCTCTCTTGCTGACCTAAAACCAATCCCACTAAAATCCAAACCTGATCTGAAAATACTACTGCAACTGAAAAATGCACTAAATGAAAACCATTCTGCAATATGAAAGTTAAAACTAAAATATGTTGAAAGAGATTCTTTCCCCAAAAAATTATTTGCACACCTATATACTATAAATTATGAAAATCACTACTCTACCAAATGATGCAAAAGTGCCGATGTAACCATGAAATGAGATTGCTACTAAACTGAATTATGCTCACACCTTTCTTGAGCAAATAGAAAAAATAAAAAATGTGGCAACTCAAAACTCAACAGAAACTAATTTCTAGAGCTCGTGAAGAAAACAAAGTTCATCTTCTATGATGAATTTAATAGATTTTCAAAAGAATATTTAAGATCATGAAAAAAAAGACAATAATATCCTTCTTGATTAATTGTTGATTGTTCTATATAATTAAGTCAATCACCCTTAAATAAAATGGAAACAAACTACTCATCCAGATCAAAGACGAGATTTTCATGTTCATGTAACTTTGTGAGAATATTGTTTTGACTCCCATAAGAATCAAGGAAAATGGCTTCTTTTACATTATCTCCTTGCAACTATGAAGTATAACCATTATTAACTAACTCGTTATTTTCCTGAGACTCATGATAAACAATTTATTGACAAGATGACATGTTTAATTGAGTTTGTGGTTTATTATCCTCATTACCATCCTATGCATTTTATTGAAGAGCACCATATACTGGGTTGTTTCTTTCCTCAAGCTTTATGATATGTAATGTTTGAGTGTCTAGAGTTTCTATACTTGTTTCTTCAGAAAACTATTTTTGACCAACTTGTTCTTGAAACAAAGATTCATGAAATGCACAATCTGGAGAAAGATATGAATTTTTATCCTCATACGTTCAATCAAGAAAAGATTGGAAAATATTCTACAAATTATTATCAAATTCAAAATATAGAACATGGTTTTCATGATTAAAATCCTGATCAACTTCATCTTTGGTTAAAGGAGAAGATAATTTTTGCTGAAAAATATCCTGAGCATGTTGACAATTAGACTCTAACATTTCTTCCTAATGTTGAAAATGTTTTTCATGAAGAGACTCTAATATTTCCTCATCCATGAAATCTTCATCACCATTAAAGTTTTCTAAATGCTGAATGAAATTCTCAAAATGCTAACAATAATTTTTTTACCATCAATAAGGATGGATAATGTTCTTTAAAATGCTCATAAAATGTTGTGTGAAATTCTCTAAGAGAATACAAACTATGAGATGGAAACTTTTCATACCATAATTGTGCATTTCCCTCCAAGGATACCATGAACATCTTCATCAGGAAGTTTTCATGAAATTGAACTCTCAACTTACACACATGCATATGAAACTTAACCATATGCAAGGAAACACCATCTCCTTTTCCATATTTGAATCTAGGCAGATAAGTTTTCCAATCGACACTAGGCATTCAATTTGGAAAACATGGAATATGTGATTGATGCATAAGGGCATACCTTACATACATGAAACTCATATTGACACAATGGAGTCACCAATGAAAATTTAAACTTATGGATTCTTCAAGGTTGGAGTCGCAAGGTGAAAAGTACACAACCTTCTTGTGTCTGACCATTTTTCACCATCAACAATCATCTCTAGTCTTTGTCGTTATTTTCCTAGGGAATATGAAACCTTTCGCTCCTCGACAAAGGTGCCAAAATGTTATCACTCCGTAAATTTCTTTTCGTTGAGGAAGAAAATCACAGAGGTAACCACAAACCAACTTGAGGATGAAAGCTAGCCCTTCCAACTTAGAGAGGTCTTTCTCTCTTCAAATCAATCATTGAAAGGATTGATTTGGAATTTTTTCCAAAGGCTAGATGTCTAAGGCAAGATTAAATTTATAGAGTTTGTGGAAAGGTGGGTAGAAATTCCATTGGGCAATGGAGTCAAAATGAGAGATCAATGATAATTTGATGGGAACTTGGTTAATTAAAAGATGACAACCTCAGAGGCAAGGTAGAAAAATTCCCTTTACACATTCAAATGTTGTTGTATATGAAGTTTACAGAGAAAATGAACAAACCCTTGGGGCATATATCAAGGATGAATCCCAGGGTGATTGTAGAAGAAAGGATATGAAACTATATATAACAGAGCAGTAATTTTAAGTGAATTCTGCTACATACACCTCACTGAATCTTTAAATAAGAAATACACATACAAAATTAAATAAATTAGTCAGAACATATAAATAGGAGAAACACAAGCATAAAAGGAAATAATCACATGAATCTCTTATATCATCTTATAGGGACTTCTGGTTCAAACATAATTTCATTAATCTCCATAAAATGTTTTCAATATTCAGTCAATGAAAACTCTCATACACTTCTAACCAACTTGAGATGATGTAGCTCCATAAAATATATACAAAAATTCTCTTCCTATCCTCCTAAACTCGAATTCAACAACTTGACTAATTTAATATACAATTACACATATTTTGGCATCAAAATCTAAATAAACTACTAAAAACAAGGAGTCAAACTAGACTCATTTATTACATCATAACTGCTGGACAAAAAAGGTGTTTGAATCACCGATATGGTGATATTTGAACTTGGAGCAAGTTTAATATGACTTTGAACCTATGTGGACCTTTCCATGCTGATTTGGATACATTCTAGATGCATTCTGGACATTTTTTCACAGTTGCGCAGCAAGGTTGTTGCGCAACAGTAACCTACAGGAAATTTGGCTTGGCGGAATTCTAGAAAATAGGCCTCATATATCATTTCATATCCTCTAAACCATGATAGTTGTGAAAAAAATGAGAGAGTTTTTTGTTATTGTGTCTTTTATTGAAACAAACCTCTTTTGAGTTTTAAAAATTCCTCTCCATCTTCTCGGAATATGCACCCAAAAATGATGACAAACATGAAATCATTAAATGCTTAAATCTGGAAAAATGGGTTGTAAATATTCAGTCAAATATCCCGAAATATAAAACTTGTTTCAAATATGATATAGTTTTTTGTTATTGGGTTCATTCTTGATAAAAACCTCTTTGGGTTTTTCAAAAATCCTCTCCATTTGTTCAGAAAGAGATCTTGAAATTGACCACTAAAAAGTCATTTTCGCAACATGCCCTGCAACCCGTGCATAGCGTGATTTAAATTGAGGGTTTTTCAAGGAAATATTTGTGGGATTTATGTTGAAGGGATTTAATATAAAAATTGAAATTAATTTGAACCCAAAATCCAAATAAAACCTTCCTCAATAATCATTAAATGCACAGGTGGATGCTTTGATAGTTGCGCAACATGTTTGCGCAACAGATGTCTTTTTGAGTTCTTCTTCACATTTTTTAATCTTTATTGATGATTGAAAAATGATGATCGATAGATTCATTCTTGTTGAGCCTCCTTTTTGTCACCTCCAATTTTCTTATCTTGCCCATATCCTGACCAAGTTTTCCTAATACCGATGCACTTTCTGCCTATTTTCCTCATCAGACATGCCCTTTAAACAATTATTACATACCTATGAGGTAACTGATGTTTAATCATAATTTATGGTGATTTATTAATAATTAGAATTAAATATTTTATGTTCAAGAACTTTCTAATTACTTTTGATGGTTCAAGCAGACTTCATGACAACAGTTCCTATTGCTGAGATCGTCTGGTACCCATTGCTGAGATTGTCTAGTACCGATTGTTACGCTCATCAAGTACCGATTTGTATGCCTGTGTGAGTCTGGTACTGATTGTTATGTTTGGATGGTACCGACTTGTATGACTGTGCATCCGGTACCAAGTTATGCAGTTGTGCATGTTTGGTACCTGTTCCAAATTCCTAGTCTTGGCTATTGGAACGAGATTTTTCTCGATGAGTCTAAGAAATTTGTTGGTTCAAACATTCTCTATTCATTGGTGGTCATGATACATTTCATCACTCATTCACTTTGTGTCATGAGGATGAAATCGTTTCCTTAAAAATCGATGTATCATCCAATTGTAATAATTATACAAATATTTGATGTCATCTTCAGACTTGGATTGTAACGACTGCTTATATTTAAAGAGAGAGAGCCTTGTAGATGATATGATATAGAGAGATAAAATAAGGCATAGTTGTGTTGTAAGTTTGTTTCTAGAATGACTGTGGATTGTACCTCCATTTTTCTGAAGTAATGATATAATTTTTGTTTATGGATTATATATCTACGTTTACATCTTCTCTACTATAATATTTTCTTAAGAGTTGCCTTGTTGGTATGGAAAGGGCCCACCGACCCAACTAAGGTAAGTCTCTTTGTAATTAATTATGAATATGATTATGATTTTCTATGTATATGAACGAAGTAATTTCATGTTTTTATTACAACATTTAATTCCTTCTCTGTTGTGTTTCAGTGATGCATTTGGTAGCAGGTCACATGGATGTGTGGTAATTTTGAGTAAGAGAGAGTTGTGTGTGTATTGTGATATCTCTGAGTGTCATGATTTCTGAGTAATGATTTGACATCTTTATGTGAGTATGCGAGAACAATTATTCAATTTAAGTTCTTTAGTGTTTTGTCTAGACAAATGTTGTAGTGTTTGTTTTCATTATACAAATCTAAAGATAGGTTGGATTTCCATCTTTCACCATACATGAGCTTGTAATGGAGCATTCTACCATCCTTAGATTTATTTCCCAGACTTGATAGGTTACACTTTGCATACACAAACACAATTAAGACCTTCATCTCTCACCATACATGCACTTATAATGAATTGTTTTACCCTGCCTAGTAATCCGTTTAAGCTTGATTAAGTTTCTAGAGTGTTAATTTTTGTTTGTGTGGTTGTCGTAGGAGATAGAAACATAGTTCATCTTTATATTTCATGATCCAACAATGAATAGATCCATCCCCTAAGTAATAATTATAGATTATATGTTTGCTAATCATTTTTTATTTCTGAATTTTGAATTGTGTGTGTGGAGTGTTATTTGAAAGGTGTGGAACATAGTATTTGGTTTCGAAAGTGTTTTCTTACATAGACTATACTCAACAGACATAGACAATTATATGTTATCGGTACATACAATACATCAAATCTATTGATTACGAAACCGGATTGACATATTAAATGATTGCTATTTATTGAACATATAATTGCGCCAACATTTTGGAACCGTTGCTGGGGAGTTATAAACGGTAATAGGTAGTGTTTGCATTAGATTTATTTTATGGTTTTCGAGTGGTTTTAAGGACGAACTAAAGGAGGGGAGAATATGATAATATGTGAGGGAAGATCCCACACATCCACTTTAGTGGGGTTTATCCAAAGTCAGGTTGTCCTCTTACCTTCAATAGTTGAATTTTGTGTGAGTTAGTATTTAGATCTTCTTTTTATGCATAAATGTAGAGATAGAAAAGATAGATTTGTTACATCTAATATTGCATAAAATTCAAGAAAACCCTCCAAAGTTACAAAAAAATCAAGAAACACCCCCCATACTAACTCAACTAATGTTTATGTAGGAAAAATCCTCAGAGGGTAGAGTTCAAAGGTAGAAATTGAAAATGAAACCAAAGGTCCCAAATCTAGAGCTGCCGTTCAGATTGAAAACATATTACATCAAGAAATAAGGGAAGCATTGGCACCCAATCAGAAGGAAGAGCTAGAAAAGAGATAGAGGTAGTGGTAGAAGAGGTTGAATCTACCATTATCCAGAAAGGCTACTTGTGATGAAACATGAGGTACCTCTAGGACATGACTTAGAAGTTGAAATAAGGAATATATGTGTAAATATTCCCCTACTCCAAGACATTTAAGATATTCCTATCTACGCTAAAATTATAATGGATCTTTGCATAAAAATTCCTGGAAGGAAGAGGAAGGAACCTCCTGTCATACAAATGGTTGGAAAACTATTAGAGTTTATATCAGAAATGCCATCCAAATATAATGACCCGGGAAACCCAGTGGTGACTGTAGAAATTAAACTATGCGTATGTTGCAACTAAATCATTTAAGGCCAACACAAACCTTGTTGGAATTGGTAGGAAAATCAGTCATCATCCCAACATGAATCCTAGATGATGTAAGAGTTACCTTAGCCTCTTGGGATTATCCTGTGGAATTATTTGTAATTCATTCAAAATCCTCAAAACCTGGACATCCATTTGTGCTTGGTTGACCTTGGTTGGCCACTATTGATGCATTTATTAGTTGTCGGTCTGGGGAGATGACAATTTCTAATGGAATCCACAGTCAAAAACTTGTTCTATTTCCTCCTACTCAACCAACCATTGAAGTTACTGTATGGATCGAGAATCCCTATGGGGAGGAGAACTGTGCTCAAATCCTGTTAACAGTTGAGCAAGGAAAGGGAGTTCAAGAACAAACTGAAGAACATATTTTAAGCCTATTTTTATCAAATACATAATGCATTGAGTAACCTGAATATTTTCCATAATTCACACATATTTTCAGCCTTGAGTTTCATGAGGTTTGAAATCCATCCATTTCTACATTATTTACTATATCAACAATAAGTTGAGAAGACGATTCAGTTGTCTGAACTATTGAAATCAATCCCAAAAAATCCCTATATATAAATTCCAGCCTAGAATCAGATCAACAACAAAAAATGATCCAAATGATTCAAGAACAATACAGTTCTTTTGCATGGGATTAATCCGATATGAAATGAATTCACCTTGATACTTGTATGCACCATATTTACACCAATGATCAAATCAGACCTATTAGGAAGCCCCAAAGAAGAATGAACCCAACCTTAAAATACACAGTGAAGGAAGAGCTCTAAAAACTCCTACATTTCAATTTTATTTATCTTATTTTAGATATCAAGTGGGTGTCTCCATTATTTATTGTCCCCAAGAAGAATTAAAAATGGAGAATTTATGTGGACTTTAGGGAGCTGAACAATGCTACCTATAGATATTATTTTCCATTACCTTTCATAGACCAGGTCTTGGACACCTTGTCTGAGAAGAGGTACTTTTCTTTATTAGATGGGTTTAGTGGTTATAATCAGATCCAAATTGCCTCTGAGTATCAGGAGAAAACCACATTCACTTACCCAAGGGGTACTTATGCTTATAGGGTTCTTCCCTTTGGTTTGTGTAATTCCCTTACCACCTTCCAGACAGTTGTCCTAGCTATTTTTTTCTATTTAACCCATAATTGTGTAGAATACTATATGGATGACTTCACGGTATATGGGGATGATTTTCAACAAGCATTGTACAATTTGGACAAAGTATTGATCAGGTGTAGAGAGACTAATCTTTCCCTCATCCATGAAAAATATAGAATGATTCTTATTGAAGGGATTGTCTTGGGTCATCATATTTATGGTACCAGAATAATGGTAGATCCTGCTAAAATTGACATTATTTCTCAAATTAGAATCCCTAGCTCACAAAAAGAAGTTAGAAGTTTCTTAGGGCATGCTAGATATTGCAGGAGATTCATTCAAAATTTCAAAAACTTGGCTGCCCCACTGTTCAAATTATTAGAAAAGGAGGTTTAATTCCATTGGGATGAGCAATGTCAGATTTCTTTTGAAATTTTAAAGAAACATATTTCCAGTGCCCCTGTGTTAAGAGGAACAAATTGGTCTCTTCCCTTTCATATCTGCATTGATGCCTCAGATACCTCTTTGGAAGCTATTCTAGGAAAAAGATAAAACCAACCCCCCCTATGTTATCTACTTTTTCAGCAAAAATCTCTCCCCAACCGAAGTGAATTACATTGTCATTGAAAAGGAATTCTTTTTTTTTTAACAGAAGCTGGGCAATTTTTTTATTAAAAAGTTGCGAGGAAATGCAGGAAGAGTACATAGTTTGTGTTACAAGAGTTGTAAAATTCAAAACTCACTCCCATGTACTCTCTAAGAAGGAAGCGAAGAGTAGGGGTAGTGCTTAATAAAACTCTAAAGCCTATTTGAGATGCTATGGTGAAAACCATGCAAAACGATCCTAGTAATAGCATGAAAAAACATTGCATACACTTAGATTTTGTTTTGATCTGGTGCAGGGGATTATTCCTCTGTTGGAGGCCACATGTTGAGGTCCAGTTGTGGGCATGATTTTGGTGAGGAGGCCTCATCGAAGATGAAAGTATTCAGGGTGGCTGTGGATGACGTAGGTCCAACCACAAATTGGAGTGCCTCTATTTGTTGTCTTAAAGCATCACACTCATCCCTGTTTCTTTGCTGCTCACCCCTGTTTCTTTTCTGCTCACCCCTGTGATGGATGGTAATATCTGTGATGGATAAAAATTGTGTTGAGAGAGCCCTGAGTTGCAATTGAAGATTCTGCACTGTGCTTACCAGCTCATCGTTCTCTTCCACTGAAACCATTCTCTGATTTTTCCTGTTCATCTTGCCTAAAGTCCTTGCGCTATTTGGTTGAATTATGCAGGTATTAGTGATTAGGTGAGGAGTGGAAGCTTCTCTTTTATGCTTAGAAATGAGAATACTAGCGATATGAGCTGCTCCTGCTATGATATGCACCATCACCCTTGTTTGATTCATAGAACATAACCAATTTCCCAAAACTAGCCACGAGTTGCAGCCATGTTCGCTACTGATGTCGATACCCTTCGCATCACCTAAAATCAATGCACAATATGCTCTGAATGTCATGATGAACAGGCTTGTCTCACTCTAGTATTCGCTTCCACATGTAGGAGCTACCAAAGGGACTTCAAAATGACTTCCCAAGTCGGGGGAGATGAAGATAAGGTGCCACAAGACATGCGCTGAGGTGAGGGGGAGGGTGCCTAGGTGTTGATAGGTAAGGTGGGGCAGCTGTTGGGAGCTACAAAGACACATGTTGTGGTGAGGGGGAGGGTGGCTAGGTGTCATTGATAGAGGGAGGTATTTATGACCGAATGGTAATGCGGCCTAGACCAAGGCCCATTTCACCACGACAGGCTGAGTGGGCAGAGGTGTTGACTACCAAGAGTCAAAAGTCATGGGATGGGATTGTAAAGAGGAAGTCTGTTAACCACTAATGAACCTTTCTCCAGGTCAATTGCCAGATTTTATTGGGCTTCGACCAATTGATTATTTCGTCTGAGGACACGGAAGATGTAGATATTGTGGAAAATATTGAGTGTTGTCGAAATTCGTTGGAGAATGGATTTTAAGTGGATATTTTGGGAGTGGGACCCTTTGCATACATGACCTATGATTATCTTGGAGTCCCCAATCACCGAAAAGGAGTGAAGTTTCAGTATTTTGGCGAGATGGAGGCCTTGGTACAGGGCATAGGCTTCATCTTGATTATTAGTTGTGATGCCTAGATTCCAATGAAAGGAGAGCGTCTGAATTCCTCGTGGGCATATGATGACCCCTTTTGCTCCTGTTATCACCAGAATTTCATCTGCAAATGGTTACAGGAATCCAACATCTTCAAAACACTCATTAGTTCACTCATGGACCAAAAATGAATCTCCAAAAGGTCCAAAACTATACAATCACCAATAAAATCAGCATGCGCGAAAAATACATAAGGCTCGTGCGCACATTTGACAGTCAGATAACGTCATAAAAGCACACATGTGCCCGATGCATGACTGTGGATGAAAAAATATGTGCACACCTCAAAACGATGCATTTATGATATTGGTCAGCCTTCCACCCACTTCTGGTTCAGTTTCCAAGTCAATTTGACATCCAAATCTCAGTTGAATCCGACTGGGGGGATGTTCAAAGACCTAAAGGTGCCCTAAAGGGACCCTTATTCACATTGAGAACTGGTTGCATAATACCTCAAAGCTATGCTATAAAAGAAAGCCATGGGTGCACTTTATTTTCAAGGAATTCATTTGTATTGTTATGATGCTAATATTCTCTTGGAGGATCCTTTGTCCTTATTAAGAGCATGCTAGCGCCACTTCAGTTAGCCATTCATATCACCTCTAGATTGGATGTGCTTTGGATTCTCTTCACCATTTAATTTTAGTTCCTTACTTGTAAGAAGAGCTCAATATTTGGGGGTCCAAGAGCCCTCCCTTGGAGGAAGAGGGGACCCAAAGTCTCCCTTTCTCTTTGTTGTTTTATTTTCCACTAATACAATCCTTTCCATTGGTGGCATGAGTCTTGTTTATTTATTGTTCTAATGTCCTTATGCACTCTAGTTTAATTTCCTTTATCATTATTAGTTTAATTCTTTGCTTATTTTTTATGCTTTATACTTCTAACTCTTTCCTCTACTGATCTTTCCTAGCTGACCCAACTGGGCTTGTAAGCACCCTTATGTTTCTCATTTAGGTGACAAAAGAGGTGCAACAGCTCCTGCCACCTTGGGGTTTCCTTTTGAGGCTCCGTCAAAGTAGAGAATGTGAGTTTGTTGCTCAATGCACCAGTGTAGGTACTCAGTGTCTTCATGAAGCTGCCAGGAGGATCTAGAGGGAGAGGGGGAATGATTAGTGGAAGAAACGGAGGGAAAAAAAGAGCAGATCTAGTCAAATTCTATGGTGGAGATGGGGGTGAAAGAGAAGGTTTTGGGCTTGGAAAGAAAGAATTTAGCTAGGAGGCCTACGGTTTATTTAGCTATGAGATCAGGGGGAGAACGAAGGTTGGAGAAGATAATTCTATTTCTGGTGAGCCAAATTTTCCAGCAAATGTACTTGGGTAAGGCTTTATATAAGGCTTTGAAGAGAGGGTTATTCTTGAAGGTGCACTGATATAGGGAAGTCCGATATGAAAGGAGTTCTTTGGGTTGGACCGACCATCTGATTCTCGAGTGGAGTCTTTGGAGAGTTGGTTTCCACACCGTGATAGCGAAAGGGAAATGAAGAAAGATGTGTTGAGAGGTTTCCTACGCCTCATGATAGAGATCACATTTGAAGGGCCCATGGATGTTTGTTTTAAGAATATTTTCTCTTGTTAGTAGTTTTCCATGAGCCATTATCCAACAAAAGGAATTGACCTTGCATGGACTATCATTGGTCCAAAGAAAATTCCAGACTTTATCCTTTGGGGGAAGATTCACTTGGGAGAGAAGTTGTGAATATCCTTGCTTAACAGAGTATATGCCATTCCCCCATCCTCTCTGATCTTTTAGCATGGTACGTATGGGAGCGCAACCTCTTAGCAGAATTTGTAACTAATGTGTTGCATCTTGGAGATTGCTTGGTAGATTTTGTAAATTCCATCCTATCCAGTCTCCCGTGTCTGCACTCCAGGAGGAGATATATGAGATATACTTTTTACCTTAAAAATCAAGCCAATTGATGAGCGGTAGCAGATGCATGTGTTGCCAAAGAGGTTTCTTACCCATGATGTTATCTTCCCCTATAAGAATCTTTTGACCATTTCCAGGGATCCAGGTGACATGACTTTGTATGAGAGGGATGGAGACAGAAATAAGCTTCCCTATTGGAGATCCACTATCTAGGGAGTGGTGTTGGTCTAAACATTTGAGCATGTCCCCGACTAGATATTTTTTTAGAAGGATTCGCTTCCACCAATCATTTCTTCCCGAAACAAGGTTCTAGAGAATATTTGCTCCCATTGCCAAGTTGGAAAGGGAAGTATCTTTGATGCCCAGACCTCCGTTTTCCTTAGAATGATTTAAAATATCCCACTTTATTATATGGAATTTGTTTGTGTCTGTTTTCCCTCCTTCACAGAGAAAGCATCGAAAGAGACTGGAAATTGAAGATTTAACATTCTGAGGAGCAAGAAGAGAGGAGAAATGAAAGATGGGGAGAGCAAAGAGAACTGATTTTATTATCACAATACAACCCACCAAATTGAGCCAAAAGGATCCCCAATGGTCCAACTTGTTTTTGAGCTTGTCGAGAATTTGGTTCCAAGCTGAATTTGGAAGAGATTTGAGACAAATTGGGATGCCAAGGTATCTAAAGGTTTTCCATTTTTCAATAAGAGGAAAACGAAAGAATTTTTCTATGAGGTGAGCAGTTCTTATGGGAGTGTTCCAAGCATAGAAATTGGATTTGGCGCTATTTATGAGAGCTCCTGAGGCTTCGGTGAAATTTTCCAGAGCATTTTTTAATCTCTTAGCCATGAAAATGGAGGTGCCTCCAATGAGGAGAGTGTCATCAGAAAATTGAGAGTGATTTATTCTCTTCACTCCTCTATCTATTTTGATGCCGGGAATGGCTTTGGAGGTTCGATCCTTTTCCAGTTGCCTACCAAGGGTTTATGTCATGATTATGTAGAGGAGGGGGGAAAGTAGACAGCCTTGCCTTAGCCACCTGGAGATTTTGAAGAATCTTGTTGGGCATCCATTGACCAGAGGATCTATCCAAGGCATGGAGATACATGTTGAGACCCAAGCTATGATTTCTGAGCTAAAACCAAATTTCTTCAAAACCAAAAACAAAAAGGTGTGCCTTACCCTATCAAAAGAATTGGCCATATCAATTTTGATAATCATTCCTTGGTCTCATCGATCCCTGCTGGAGTGTATGTCTTCTTGAACCAATATGATGTTGTCAATCATTTGTCTTTTTTCGACAAAGCCACTTTGATTTGGAGAGATGAGCTTATGCATGAGAGGCTTGATTCTATTGGCTATGACTTTACTAATGAGTTTATAGGAGACATTTCATAAGGAAATGGGTCTAAATATAGAGAAGGAGGAAGGGTTGGAATATTTTAGAATAAGGGCCAAAAAGGTGGAATTTGAACTACCCCCTAGCTTTGCATATTTATGAACATATTGGATCATCCTCAGGAGATCTCTTTTAATTATATGCCAACATTTTTGATAAAAATGAGCACTGAAGCCATCTGGTCTTGGAGCTTTGTCTGGGTGGAGTTGGAAAAAGGCCTCATGGAGTTATTTTTTTGTAACTTCTTGATTTATCTTGGAATTATCCTCCTGGTTGACAATGTTTGGTATGTTTAGCAACAAATCCTCTTTCATGTTGAGGTCTGCAATGCCATCCTCAGTTAGAAGATGTTCAAAATGTAAGTTTGTCTTCTTCTTGAATTTGGT
Organism: Picea sitchensis; assembly: GCA_010110895.2. Lineage (NCBI taxonomy): Eukaryota > Viridiplantae > Streptophyta > Pinopsida > Pinales > Pinaceae > Picea > Picea sitchensis. The sequence continues at coordinate 96,177 of SNQJ01S0065681.1, forward strand.
GGAAGTCATCTATTTTTCTTCCATCTTCTTTTGTGATATCCTTCACCTTATTCCTCCAAAGTCTAGCTTTGGTTTGTCTCTGAAAGAATCTCGTGTTTCCATCTCCTGAGTTTAGCCATAGATTCTGAGATTTGAGCCTCCAAATTTCCTCCTCCTCGTGTAGTATTTTTTGATATTCAATGAAGTCTTGTTGCTCTTTGAGAAGAAGAGAGTGAGTGGTAGGTTCCTCTTCCATTTCCAATCTGTTTTCTTCCATTTCCTTAATTTTCCTATTTTTTGTTTCCTATTCTTTTTCTTTGACACTTTTCACCCAGTGTTTGAGGGCCATTTTGACTCTTTTTAATTTTTGTTCCCAAATGTAGTTTGGAGAGCCTTGAATCCAATAGTTCTAGGCATCTGAGATAGTATCAAAAAATATTGGATCTAATATCCACATGGGGTTGAATATGAAGGGGATGGGGCCAAGATTATCAGGGGGGGAAAGGGTAAGGGTGATCGGTCTGTGATCATAACCAGTCCAGGGGAGAACGCGAGAGAAGGGTAAAAAGGATTCGTCAAGGAAAGAGTTTCTTAAGAGAAACTGATCCAAGCGAGCAGTGATGTGCCCCGGCCCTAGTCTTATGTTTGACCAAGTGAAATGGCCTTTAGAGGGATTTATGTCAAGTAAGTAAAAGGAGGATATAAGATCCTTGAGATGCTCACGTGTGGGGTCTTGTACTCGAGAACCCAATTTTTTTTCCTTAGGGTGGAGGGTAGTGTTGAGGTCTCTAGTTATTATGAGATCTTTAAGGTCAAGACTGCCTTGGAGGTTTTGAAGGGAGGACCAACAACCAATTTTTTCATGATAAATTGCAGGCATATATACATTGATAACAGTTAGAATCTTACCTATTGGTATACGGAGAAGTGAACTTTTAATCCAGTGCATCGTAGACTACCAAGATTGGAGAGAGAAGATATTGGGATTCCATAGGGTGCGGATCCCCCCTGAGGCTCCTCTCGTGATGAATTCCACACCTTTGCATGCTCGCTATATGTAGCTACTATCCTAAAGGATATCATTATCCTTCCTTTTTGTCTCCTGGAGCAGAAGGACATGAGGGTTTTCTACTTTAATTAGATCATGTATTAGCAAGAGATTGTGTCAGCTCCCTAGTCCTCTACAATTCTAGGAGATTGATTTTATCATTTAGAAATCTTAGGGTTTCCCCCTTTATGGGGGTTGGATCCACTTTGATTCCTGGTCTGCCTTGTTTCTTTCCTAGCATGCTGATCCAAAGTTGTTTTATTCCCAAGTTCAATTTCCTTCCTGAACAAAGCTTCCCTTTTGTGCAGTTTTGACTTCCTTCTGACTTTTCCGATCGGGGAAGCATGGGTATCTGAATTAGAATGTTCTTCCAAGATTTGTTCTGGATATTCATCCTCAGGAAGAGAATATGGGTGAGAGGGTGAAGGCGGCATGGAGGGAGGGATAGGAGACTCAGGGGGATGCGTTAGAGGGGAGGGAGGCGAAGGGGTGATCTGCGGTTGCAGGGGGGGCGACTCCTCTTGAGGTGGCTCTTGGGTCAAGATCAGGATGGAATATTTAGGATCTTAGGAGATGTTAGGAGGGGGAGGCGCGGGGATGAATTTGGTATTCATGTCGTGTCTCTGCTGCTTTTTCCTTTTGGGTTGCTGCCACTATTCAGATTCTTCAGTCAGACTTTTAGGAGGGGATTTAGGACAATGTTTCACAAAATGACCATACTCATGATAGATTTTTCATTTGAAGGGCAGTTGTTCATAATCAACTTGTTGCAGGTAGTTCCAGTTATCCAAGGTGAGATTAATATCTTCATTTAGGCATTTTTCTAGATCCACTTCTACATAGATGCACGCATAGGCTTGAAGGCCATCTTTAGGTTCTGCTCGATCTATGAACTTCCCAAGTGTATTTCCTATAGATCGAATAGTTTCATTATTCTAGCAATGCATATGAAGGAAGGGGAGGTGAACCCAAACTGGGTCTACATTAGTAATATCATTATTGGGGTTAAAATCTAGGGTCCAACTATTGAGATACATACCTCTTGAGCCCATAAAATACAGTTCGCTTCTGAAGATGAGATATCTATATGATTTATCTTCGAAGAGAAAAGAAAAGAATCCTCTTCTGCATAGAAAATGTGAAATATTTCCTTTCAGGTGGGGTTTCCAGTTCTTGTCAATCCAAATCGCCATAGCCCGCAGAGAGGGCCAGATTCCTGTAAACTGCCCGATGAGTGACTGTTTTGCAAATTTGAGGGCGAGGGTTTTGGAGCTTCCTTGGATCTTAACAGAGGGGATTTGATCCATATTTTTCACAAACTTTAGAGGGGTTTGTTTGTTTGTATTGGGTAGCGAGGCGATGAGGGAGGCAAAAGCTGCAGCATCCTTGGAAAAGACTGAGGGAAAGGGAGATGACTGGGAGACGGGGGGGCCCGAGGCCCCTCCTGGAGAGGGGGCAATGCGTGATGAGGAGAGGGAGGTCAGGGAATCAGGTCCAGAGCTCCCTATTTTCCCCCATTAGCATCCCTATGTATTATCTCTCCACTGAAAAGAAATTCTTATAAGTGGTTCATTCCATTAATAAATTCAGACACTACATAACAAGGTATGAGTTTTTTATACACATAGACCACTCAACTATTATATTTTTAATGAATAATCATGTGACAAATGCTAGAGTTACTAGATGGCTGCTACTATTGAAACAATTCAATATTACTATTATTGACAGACCTAACAAAGATAACCTTATTGTTGATTTCCTATCTAGACTTATTCATACAGGTGATAATGCACTAGTGGATGACAATTTTCCAAATGAAAGTCTGTTTTCTATTTCTACTTACATTCCTTGGTATGCAGATTTGGAAAACTATCTTGTAACATGGATATTACCTTAGAATTTGTCCCTTCAAGAAAAACATAGGATTATTTAGCCGAGTGCAAATTATATGTGGCATGATGACTATCTACAACATAGAGGACTTGATTTGGTGATTAGAATATGTGTACAGGAGGATGAGATGTATGATATATTCAGAGCTTGCCATGATGGCCCATGCGGAGGCCGTTTTGATGATAAGAGGAAATCATACAAAATTATAAATTCAAGCTACTATTGGCCAACCATTTTCAGGAATGCAAATAAATATGTGGCCAGTTGTGATGATTGTCAGGGGATGGGGAAACCAACTGCAAGTGATGAGATGCCTCTTTAAGATTAGGTAGCAATTGAACCATTTGAGAAATGGGATTTGGACTTTGTAGGCCCTAATAACCCCATGTCTAGAAGAAGAAGGTATATACTGGTCTATATAGATTTTGTGACTAAATGGGTAGAGGCTAAATATTTGTACTCTGCAATTGAACAATAAGTTGTTGATTTTCTATTTGAAGACATCTTTACTCATTTTGGTGTGCCTCAAGAAATAGTGATAGACCAAGGAACCCAATTTACCTCCAATATGGTCAAATATATTACTGAACAATATCAAATTAAACATAGAAAATCCTTTCCTTATCACCCCCAAGCAAACAAACAAGTGGAATCAACCAACAAAGTGATAGTGGATATACTTAGCAAGACAGTTCAGTTACACCATAAAGATTGGGTGGATTGGTTTCCTTAAGCCTTATGGGCCTACAAAACAACTTGGAGAAACAAAAAATACCATACACCTTATTAATTAGTGTATGGGAAGCATCTATTTCTTCCCATAGAATTTCAAGTAAAAACATCCAAGACTGCTATGCAATTGGGAATGGATTTGGATGAATCCAAAAAACAGAAGATACTGCAACTAAATGAACTTGACGAAATCATACAAGATTCTCTGCAGAGGACTACAGTTATTTAATAACAAAGGACTAAATGGCATGAAAATTATATCAAGAATAAATCTTTTCAGCCTGGTGATTGGGCCCTTCTATATGATAGTAGGTTCAAGAGTTTCAAAGGTAAATTTTCCACTCGGTGGTTGGGACTCTATGAAGTAAACACAGTTTATGACAATGGTTCAATGAAGATAAATACTATTGATGAATATCATACCTCCTTTGTTGTAAATAAGTATCGATTGAAATTCTATCACAAGCCTCTGTCTAAAGAGGATTTTATCAAACAAGTTCTTCAGAAATTTTAAATGCAATTGGTAAGCAAGAGGGGTTCTCCTCCTGCTGAACCACCACCGTGTTGAGGAAAAGATATGAAATAATCTTACTCAATCATTTTCAGATCTTGCTTGGATAATGAAAGATAGACGGCAATATCATCGTATGTTTATAGCCTCAAAATTTGTTTCCTAATCAACAAGCATTAGTTACAAGGGCTTAGGCTGATTTTTTATAAATAAAAGATTGTTGTAAAATTCAACATTTTTATATAATTTTCTGAATATAATAGATGCAGAAGTAAATGTGGATAAAAAAATAAATACCAAGTCACATATTAACACACATGAGATAGAATAGAAATCGCTTATTTCATTCCAAGAAATCAAAATAATCATTCTCTTTACAAAAATCCCTGAGGGAGTTTGGACCTAAGTCAAACTTAGATGTCCTCGATGAAAACCATACAAAAGGAATTTTGATAGAAAGTAAAAAATTGAACTTTAAAAGCTGGATCAGCTTGCCGCAGATTGTTTCCCACTTGAGTCTTCACAATATCCTTTATCAGTCATGAAATTTAATTCATAAATAGACAATTCTACACAGAGTATCAAAGATAGATCAACACCTCTTAAAACAAGTGTCTGAATGATGTAATTCAACCTTGAATCTTGATGTCTACAATATGACCCTGCTCTCATAAAAGAGAATTAGGACTTTAAAGAATTAAAGAATGAATGAAAACTGAACTATCTTTATAACACTCAAGAGTAGACCTTAGTATGCTTTCTCCTTCTATTCTCCACTTGTTCTTACTTCTCTTTTTGCCTTTAAGCAATTAGAATTAGTTGAAGTAGTTGAACTGCCTATTTTAGTTAAGTTAACTAAAACTCAACTAACTTTTAGTTTAGGGGAAGAATTGCAATAATAATAAGGGTCTTTAATAAATAATAACTGGTAGGTGGGACCCCTTGTGACTCCCTTTAGTTTCTTAACAAAAAATAAACATAACTAGTCAATAATTCAAACACATCCCTCCTTGTGGATACAATCATCATTCTCATAATTTGAAAATTAAATATAAATGATATTTTAAACCATATCCAAAATATCCAAAAATAGTATGTTGTCCAAAAACTTCAGCAGTCAACGGTTCTCAACAATCAATAATAAAATATACTCAAAAACCATATTTGCCACTTTGAGAGGCAATTTTCCCTTTGTTGCTGTTGTATCCTTTTGACTTTTATGAATTATCCTTAGGCTGTGTGGAGCCTTTAGGATTGATCTCAATGATAACATGAGAGAAGTCATCTCTCAAGTGCATGTAGGATGAAATGGATTTGCCTAAATTACTTCAGGGAGAGGAGGGGGCAACATTAGCTTTTCCTTTATCATGCATGTGGTGGGATTCGGTTCTGAGTCTCTTTCTTGCGTGGGAAGACTATACAGGTGAGTGTGCAGGGGATATTTGGACATTTGATTAACCGGTGGAGGAGGAGAAGGTAGAGAAAAATTGGGCCATCCACAATGTTGGGAGATTGCTGGGTGAACAATCTCTTTCCATCTGTCATTTTCAGGGACTTCAGGTTGTAATGAAACATGAGGGGGGAAAGGGATACCAGGGACATGCTAAGATTGGAAGGGAAGCCTTTTTGGCCTAGTTTGGACTACCCCTTGTCCAATCCAATTGAAAAATCAAGCTTGGAAGAGTTGGTTTAACTCTTGTGGATCTGCATCAAAATGTATCAAAAATCTATGCCTTCTAGGGCCTCTGTTCCAATTTCCTCTGGCCCTGTTATTTCGGAAATGGATTCCTCTACAGAAGAAGCTCATCACGTTTGCAGTGTTCATTAGAAACTAGATTATTAAGCAAACCATACATGACATGTCTTTAATATGAAACAAAGTTTGGTTTAACAATCACATCAGACCCATGCAATCCAATCCATAAAATTAATTTAATACTTGTTAATGAGCAGGGGGTGAATAATGGTTCTGGGATATCTGAGGGGGTTGTATTGAGTGAAAAAGTGACAATATGAAAGGGAGTAAGAACATGATTACTTTTCAACAAATCATTAAACAACAAATTTTTTTTCATTAACAAAACATATCACCTATGACCCATCTCTGTGTCATCTTTTAACTGCAGTAACACCGAGTTTCCATTTAATTTTAATTTAATTTGAAGAACATGGCCTGCAAAGTGAATCTAGGATTGTGAGGGGGTTCGTAATGAGCGAAAAAGTGAGAAAATGACATGGGATGATAATGGAAATTTTTCATAAAACAAATTAAATAATTTATAATCATAACTCTGTATTAGACTCAATCCAAAAAGCACCAACATTCACTGTTTCTCAATTTTATACCAAACTGTCTATTGTTCCAATAATTAACTTTCCCGAAATTTCTCAATTCATAACATCATGTGAAATCATAACCTATAAACAAAACAACCTTTCCATTCAACAATCTTGTTTAACAAAGTACTGATCCTTTCTTTCTTTTATTTCCTTTTAAAAAAAAATGCACAACAATATGCTCAACATCTATCCCCAATAGTCCATAATGCATCATGATAACAATCAACATTCACTATTTCACAATCGGGTTCAATTAAAATATACACAAGTCTCTTTTTAAAATGAAAACATACTTCAAAGGATGTCCGATTATACACAACCTTCATCATATCAATCACAAAACCTTGAAATGAAACAAAAGTCAACCAAAACAATAAACCCTGAGCCTTATCCTTGTGGGTATAACTTCCTTTAAACCCATTGGTAATCTGTACGATGATCCAATAATATATATTAAGCAAACATAACCAATTACACACATGCATCAGTTTTTAAAATTGGGCATAACCTTGATCGGGCCTAGAAAAAACCACACAGGTAAAAACACAGTGAGTGAAACCATAATGAAAAGAAGACATCTCTCAATTGTATGCAAGTTCTTGTTTCCATTTGTAATTGTTCAAATAATTTTATCATAGAAGGATGAGACAGAGACTCGACGAAAAACCTCCATAACCATTTCACTGATAAACCAATATTTGATAACCCACAAGATGCTTGAAGGGAGGAAAGAAAGTTGGAATCTAAATCAGACTCTACCAAAATCAAATGCAAGGGGACAACAAGAGCACATTCATATTTTAACAATAACACAAAGAATTTATGGTTTTCTGAGACTTCTATCAACCATAGGAAAAAATACCTTTCGAAAAAGACACAGCGGTGAGCCAGGCATTCTTCTTATTACTCCTAGTTTGGGAAATAGAACCAATAGTTAACCCCCGATGAGAGAAAATACATGTAGGGTAAAATAGCTAGTGCACATAGTGTGTTTAACACTTGCATATGAGAGGCGAAATTTAATTGAACAGTGGAATCTATTAAAAGAAAAAAAAGAGATATAACATTTCTATCCATTACTTAAGAGCTGACCAACTTTACAACAACACCAGTGAGGACACACACATCCTTTTGACATAACGCCGAGATACAAATTGTATCAATCCACAACTGTACAAGAATGTATTAACATTGGGGTCACCCAATACTGAATCTTGGGAGACTTTGGTGAAAAGACAGTAAGAATGGGCCAACGACCATGACTTGAGGTTTGAAGAAAAAAACACAACATTTGTTGGAAATCCCTCTGCGACTAGGTAAGGGTTACAATCATGACTGTGAGGGAAGGAAATAACTGACGGTGAAGCCCTCCATCATCAACATAGAGCGATATGAACCCCATTCACTTATTATTCTACAGATACCCATCATGATATTAAACTGACCAAGCAACCAATCAATGCACAACTTAAAATATCCAATTCTTTTGCCTGGAATCCCAAACATTTTACAATCATCACATAGAGATATAACACACATCTACATAGTATAAATTATCAAGAACACACAGAATCCAAGCATCACTGAGCTAGAATTTGTTCATACAACAGAGAATACCTCATGGATGGAGAGAAAAATAATCACACCTATGGAAAAATGCTTAAATGGCGAGTTGGCTGAGCTTTCCTCCTTCCAAGAGCCTAAAAATGAAGAGCTTCACAACCAACAAATCGAAAAATTCAACAAACGAGTAATGCTAGGGTGACGACCGATAAGGGGAGTATGGAGTGACATGCAGTAAATGCACATTAGTTCCATCACCTGGACTATTCAATTCAAAGTATTAGACATCCCAACAAGCATTACATTCACCAATTAATTAAACCATGTATTCAATGCCAAACCATTGTGAAATCTGTGACGACATCCATTGCATAGTGTGCCACCCAATATCATTTACATGTTAACCCTTTCCATAACTCCATGCCGTAATACATATTGAAATGCTATATGCGCCCCATTCAAATCTGATGAAATTCGCATATCCCACTAACCAAAAATAGCATAATAGTTAGGACTAACACTAATATCCTTTAACTTTTCCATTCGAATTTGCATATAATCCTTTATCATAGCTCAAACATATAACTTCTTCCCCTTCAATATTTTTTCATAAGTTTTTTTTTTCTTGTTTTGATCATGCTACAATTAAAATATCTCTTGCATATATGTGGCTAGGTAATTGATAATAAGCATTAGTGACATGGTTAAATCATAGAAACTATAAATAACATGTTCCTCATAACCATAAAAATGTTTTGGATCACAAAAATCATTCCACAAAAAATCCTTCATCCACCTGTTATCACGTCAAATGAAACCAAGACCGCATCATAAAAAATGTAGGACTCTGTAGGAAGCATAAGAAATAGTAGAAAAACATGTATAATATGTCTATCCGTGTGCCTCTAGTCTACAAGGGGGTCCCACCTACTAGTATTATATTATTAGCATAGTTTAAATAAAAGGGCTTTAGCAATACTTTGCGATCAAAATTCATTGTTACGATTTTAATCGTCAATAAACTGGCGACTCCACAGGGAAATATGTTTCCAACATATTAATAACTCAGAATGTCTAGTTTCATAGACCAACTAACATTATATAAAGAAGATATAAATCAGAATGATTATGCAACAGGGGGAAGTGAGCGGATTTAATGGAAAAATGACCGGGATATTGGGAACAACTCATGGAAAGTGTTAATATGAAGGGGTTTATCCCTATAAGTATAATCATTCAACTAAATTTTTTCTTTTCTTCAAGGAGAAATTTTTTCTAAACTTGCTCTTTTGAATCTCAATATGGATGAAGAAAAGGAAAGCAGAAGCGAGATAAAACCAACTATCTCATAAAACAACAATAAAAGAAGATATCAATTTCAATGATGCCTTCAAGGGGAACATCATGACAATTGTGTAATATTGATTGCTATTGACTGACAATACTTTGCTTTTTGTCAATGTGGTAAAATAGATCCAACATTTTATTTTTGACAAAAATTGAAGTCAAAATAAGAAAAGCAAGAAATGTCATAACAAATATGAAATAGTAAAAATGGAATAAGCATAAATGAAATGATAGAAAATGAAATAGCATAAATGGAAAAATACTAATGTAAATGTAGAAATGAAAACTACTATAATACAAAACAATCCAAACAGTGTTAAACTCTTCAAGTTGGTTCTACGTAATGTTTTAAGTGGGAACTGTTAGTGCTGTAGGAAAACAATCGCTCCTGTAAGTCCTTTAGAGTATAATAATTTTCACCCAGGACAAAATAAATCTTAAAAGGACCCTACCATAATGTTTGAAACTTTGAATGTATTCCTCTATAAACATGAGCTGAATCCCACAACAATACCTTCTTACTGACTTCAAATTTGACATCTTTGACACTCTTGTTGAAATATTTTTTAACAGTATGTTGTCTTCTCTTTATAGTACCCAAAGAAAACGTCCTTTTCTCCTCTAAATCCAGGAGTGCATTCATTCTTTGAGAAACATCAGAAGAATTTAATTCTTCGACCTATAGCATTAACCTTAAGGAGGAAAGTTCCAGCTCACTAGGAAGAATGTCTTCTTGACCATAAACAAGATGGAAAGGAGTGAAACCAGTGCTCACGTTAGTGGTAGTTCAATCTGCCCAAAGGGCGTAAGGGAGGAGAGTGTGCCATTGACGAGGCTTATCTTCGATGAGACTTTTGATAATTCTCACTAGATTATTATTGGTAGACTCGTCCTACCCATTTCCTTGGGGGTAATAAGATGATGAGGTAAAATGTTTAACCCCCAACTTAGCTAAAACCCAGGTCATCTTGGAAAAAATAAAAGCGGGACCATTGTCTGTAATAATTTCCAAAGGAAGACCAAATCTAGGAAAAATATTATTTTCAAGGAAAGAAATCACCTTCTCATTTGTCGAATGTTTAAGAGGGACAAAATCAACCCATTTTGTAAAATATTTTGTGTCTGTCAAGATAAATACTTTTCCTGCTGAAGATGGAGGATTAATAGAACCAATAAAGTCCAAACCCCATTTTGAAAAAGGAAAGTCCGAGAGCAAAAGTTGTAATGGCATGGATGAAAGACATTCTTTCCCAGCAAATTTATGGCACTTGTCATAAGATCTCTAAAAAACATAAGAATCGCGAAATATTGAAGGCCAATAGTATCCCTTTCCGATAATCTTAAAAGCAGTGGTTTAACAGAAAAATGACCTCCTACATGAATAACAGAATTTGAAGAACCATGAGTTTCTTGCAACAATTTATTTGCTTCCTCATTGTTTACACAGCGAAGAAACATACCATCGACAGATCTTCTAAACAAGAATTCTCCTATAATGACGTATCTAGCAGATTTGAGATGGGTCCTTCTTCTTTGATGAGTCTCTAAGTTATCTGGACATATTTTATTTTGCAAATAGTAAACCAAATTTTTATACCAAGGATGTTCAGACACAAGAAGAATTTGATTATCAATGTAGAACAATGTTGATAGAGAACTATATTTTTCATCAATTTCTTCACTAGTTTCAGCATGTTGAGCTAAGTGAAGGGATAAGTCATGTCCCTTGATGGTGTTAGAAGTCATGATAGTTAAATCATTCTCCTAGATATTGGAAAGCCAATGTGCAAGATTCCCTGAAAGATAAGTCTGTGAGAGAAAAAACTTGACATCGGGTAAAGGAAATTTTACCAACGTGTGCTTACCTAAGATGAAGTGGAGAAATTTTTCAACAGCTTTAACAGGAGCGAAATAATTTTTTTCAATAAAAGAATATTTAAACTCATCATTAGACAGTATTTGACTCATGTAATCCACTAGTTTTTTGTTACCTTGGTCATCACCTTGCATGAATATAGAAGAAACTGCTTCCTCTGTGGAATTAGTATATATCATAAATTCTTTCTCAAAATCTGGCTTCACCAAAACCGGTGTGGAACTGATTTCTTTATTGATCCCTATAAAATAATTTTCGACATCATCTGTCGAAGAAAATGAATGATCTTTCTTAAGCATATTGTGAATTGGCTTGACCATTATAGAAAAATCAGGAACAAACCTATGGACAAAGTTAATAACACCCATAAAAGCTTGAACCTCCTTCTTGGAAGTGGGAGTAGGCAGATTTAGGATAGCAACAATCCTTTCAGGATCAATGTTTATTCCTGAATCAGAGACAATGTGTCCAAGGAGCTTGCCCTTGGTAATGCCAAAAATAAACTTAGAAGGATTTAGAGAAATGCCAAATTTCCTGCATCTCATGAGAACTCTTTTAAGATGAAAAAAATGATCTGATCGGTTTTTAGAGTACATAGTTAAGTCATCAAGATAAATCTAAATAATCTTGTTGATCAAATCGTCAAAATCCATTTGCATAGTTCTTTGAAAAGTGGCACCTGCATTAAATAAGACAAAAGAAATATGCTCATAAGGAAAATTTCCCCAACGAGTAATAAAAGTGGTTTAATATTTATCTTCCCTTCTTACCTTGATTTGATTGTAACCAGAAAAACCATTAAGTAAGGACATCATCTGTGACCCTACAACTTGCTGCAAAATCACTTCCATATTAGGGAGAGGAAAATGATCTTTTATACTAGCCCAATTCAGTGCGGCAAAATCTACGCATAACCTTATTTGACCAGTTGTTTTCGGAACGGGAAACAAATTGGAAACCCATTCAAAATACTTAACCGGAAAGATGATCCCAACCTTCAAGAGTTTTTCCAACTCCTTTCGAATAGTTGCTTCCAATGGAGGCTTAATGGGTCTTTGTTTTTGCCTAACTGGTTTTATGCCCTCCTTGATAGGAATGAAATGTTGCATAAGAGTATGATCAAAACCACAAAGATCCTCATAAGAACAAGAAAAAACATATTGAAATTAACCAAGCAACCTAACGAACTTCACTTTTATTCAACAGAACATTAGGCACCTATTTTAACATTCTTTGGAGACTCAGGTGTTCCAATGTTTAAGGGAATGGTTTCACCCACTTTCCTTTTCGTCTCCTCTTCTTTATGTTTGTCTTTGTTGCCTACATCACTCGATGAAAATGAACTTTCAAGAGGAGTCGAGCCTTTAGCAATCTTGTTATCTTCCATTGATATAATTTCCTAAGGCTTATAAGGTTCATTTTGAATGAAAGAACATACTCTCTCATCACTAGGGAACACCTGCCATGACTCGATATTGTCAAGGATGTGTGGATGATACAAATATTGAAAGGTACATTCCGGTATTTGTGGAAAAAGTTTTCGATTAGGAGAGGATGCAAAAATAGCTAACTGGTTAGCCATTGAGTTCAATTCCCTTTTAGCATGAGTGTTGAAAGATAGTAAGTTCGAGATAAGTGCCCAAACATTTTGGGTGTAGCGTTTCATTAAATTTTTTCTAGGAGAGTATATCTTACGTACAAGGTTTACAATAAATTCAAAATCCCCAAAAACTGTAAGGTGACCACAACCCAGATTATAGTCATTTTCAATGCCTAACAATAATGCTTCAAATTCAGTGACATTGTTTGTGCAAGCAAACTCTAACCTATAGGAAATGTTATGAATTTTACCCACATGAGAGTATAAGATAATACCATCTATGTTTCCTTCATTGGAGCATGAACCATCAAAGTGCATATTCCACATCCCGTCGTCTAAGTCAATTTTTTCCAAGGTAGTGTTGTCCTCATCGAAAAAGATGGAATACACTCCTAAGTCTTCCATGACATAATTCACATTAGGTTGTGGGAAACTTTCTATGTAAGGTGAAATTCTCCCCTCTCTTAGGACTATCATGTTTTTACTATTCCTAGGAATGGATAAGTGTGTCCCATCGAGTGAGAGGTATCCACCTGTCAAATCTTGCCAATATCTTCCTAAGATGATCGAATAGTTACTCATTGGCATATCAATTACCTGACCATTAAGGTTTGTCCTTATTTCAGGGTCCGCGCACAAAACCAAGGTCACGTCCTTGATTTATCCTATGGTTGTTTGTTGTATACTATTAGAATAAATCATTCTTTTGGCATTTTCATTTGTACAAGACAAGCCTATCTCTTCCATAACAATCTTCTACATTACACTTGGGCCTGAACCATCGTTAATGAGGCAACAATGGGAAATCTTATCCATAATCTTTACAGAAATATAAAATGGGAGATTTTTTACAGGGTGTCTAAAGTTATGTACACCTACTTTATTTATAGATGAATCCTCTTCATCTATCTCTTCAAAGAGGTTTGTTACAACAAAATATTTTCCTTTCATGAAAGTTTTTAGATGTTTCTATTGTTCAGGGTGTTACACATGATTTTGGTCACTCTAGTGATGTCTCAACAAGTGATGTATTCAGGCTCCCACAAGGAATTTTTGCCTGAGAAAAGTGGCTGTTGTCTTCTCCCAAAAAACACATTTTTAAGATGATTTCATAAGCTACCTATGTTACAGTGTGCGAAAATCCCTTATTCTCGTAGGCCACCCACACTTAGGGTGCGAACTATTCATAATCTACTCTATACGTAAGGTGCGATCCTATTTTTAATCTTGAAGAACAGAAGAGGTCACGAAGGTTCTAGAAGGGGATCTTCTAGAAATTGAGTTGGCATTCGCATGGTTGGCATCCTACTGACTTCTCAGATTTGGTGGGAGCATCCTCATCCATGTAACCATCCCTCCTTATCCTATATATTGATAGGTTTATCATGGAAAAAGTTAAGCAAGATTGAATGAAGAATTGGTGAAAGGATTGTGTGAAGAACTCTTCTTGGATAGAAGCTTGAAGACTCCATCTGGTCTATCAAGTTGTATTGGATCTTATTCATGCAAGTACATAGCAAGTGTGTGTATTGGAACCAAGGGTCACTAAAAGGAAGCTTGCGACATCAAGGTGATCTGGTTGTATCTTCTACTTTCATTTAATATAATACAATGACATGTCCCTTTCCCATAAAATCGCTCTTATTTTATTGCATAACTCATTGATCATATGCATAGGTTGACATTGAATATACTTTTCCATCTTCACTTTGGTTGGTTTGTGTTATCTTGGACCTGATTTCAGAAGAGCACCGAATCAAAGCGGGAACAATAGAGACCTAAGGAAGAGATATAAAGGTATGTCACTCATTCCTTCTTAGTAGTAGATTCAATGATTGTAGCTTAGAGAAAGAGTCGTGTCCTGTCTTATTTTGTTCTAGATCCAGGTGGATCTAGGGAGATCTGTTAATGTCTGCACGTACCGATTTGTCCGATAACAAAATTGGTGACTCCATTGGGGATACAACCCATTTTAGTGGTTTTTTCTTGGCCATTTTCTCTTAACCTACCATTTTTCATTCCCATCAATCTATGAGTCTTGAGGATGCCCTTATAGACTCCTTGGATCCAGAAGTTCCCTCAAAATTTCTATCATTTTTCCAAAATTTGCTTGATTACAGACCTTCTCGCACTGCACCTTTCTGTAGCCTGCGAGAATCACTGGAGTTCGTACCCTAGTGTTTAGTTCAATGCAAACTTCTCACACCCTGCTTGTGTCTAGCCTATGAGAATCCTTAATTCTCACACTGTACCCACTACCGTCCTGCGAACTCACTTGTAAAAATTTTGGATCAAGTCTTTTGTGTCCTCAGATGCCCAGATGTGTTTGTGTGTCTAGGAAGAACTTCTTCGGCCAGTGATTGAATGTTTCTTGACTTCAAATATTGCGAATGATTAGTTTTCGGAAATCAAAATCTCCTCTTCATTTTTTCTCAATTTTTACCTCTTGACCTTTTCTTAACAAGGGTATAATCTCTGATTCTGAAATCCGAGTGCTTATTTGGTCAGGAGCCTTTGCTTGGATTAAAAGTTGAGATTAATTGTCCTTTTCAATTGCTTATTACTTGGAAAATTGTTAACCATGTTCATTTGAAGAGACTGGTCTTGTCAGTTTGTTATTTTGTCTTCATTGAAAGATCGATTTGGGTGCTTGTTGTGTATTTATTTTTTATTGGTTGCTTAATTTTTCTTAGTTCCATCCCTGTTGCTTGGTTTCTAATAAAAATTAAAGACATTTTTTTAAGCAACTTTTTATTCGAAAACATTGGCATTCAAGTATTGAAAGAAAACGAATAGAGAATTTGCATTGTTCATGATCGTTTGATATTATATTTTAGAGAAGATCATACATCGTAGTTCACATTGTTCCTGAAAACTCCTCTTTCCCTCCTATAAATAGGATTCATCGAACAAAAAATTATATCATTCATTCCTATTTATGCATTGTTGGGTCAGAGTCTCACACAACATCGGTTTCATTTTCATCCCCTTTTGAGTAACAACAACCTTTAATAATATTGCGCAATTTTAAAATTCAACTAGTAACTTTTTCTAGGGCTCTTTTACACCAACATTAGCTATGCTAGAGCTTTGGAATAGGTAGTGAGACACACTCTCCAAATCACAAAAAACACAATAGTATCTTGTGATAAGGAGTGTCAAATTCCATTTGCAGCATTTTGTCCTGGGAAGCCCTTCTCACACAAGGGTCAAACCTAAGGTCGCATTGAGATTGACAGAGTTACTCACCGTACTTTGTTGATATCGATGTAGAGATTGCATGTATTACGAGGGTCACTTGAAGGTATACACACAATGATGAGTGGAAGCCTCTCAAGTGGATTTTGGGCTAGATACCCTGCCCTTGCATGTGGATTAGACTGTCAACTGTTCCCCCAGGCATTATTGTTGTTGGTGGTAACCTTAGTACCCTATGTTCTTAGGGTCTTACACAAGGTGACTGTGAAGGGGTAAGTCTTCACGGTACCTAGAATTGATGTTGGCCAGTCTCACTCGGGCTCCTTGGAGGGTATACCCACGATTGTGTGTGGGATCTTGCACCAGGGTGTAAGTCCATTAAGTAGGTCGTCAATGTAACTTTTCCACCCTAGCCCAACCCCTTCTTGTCTTGTCATCGCGACGTTAGATTTCATCACAAACTAGTGAATTTGGAATTAGAAGGTCTTGTTTGCTTGGTTTTTCTTCCTAGATTTTACTAGCACATGCTCTTTATTTACCCAAGTTGGCCATAGAATTTCTTTCATAAGATTCTAACTCGATCACAATTGACCCTCCACGTCGTTTGCATAGAATGCAAGGCCTACCCCCTGAATATCTGGAAGGTTCTCAACCCTTTCCTACCAACTTATTGGAGGGATCTCTTCAATAGAGTGAAGTCCAAGATGTTGCCACTCCACTAGTGGAAAGAACTAACTCTTCAGAATGGTTTCGAATTACCAATTCTCGAGAGGAATTTCGACTTCCTACCGACTTAGAGAGACATATTGTTCAAGTGAATTCTTTTGGAGATCTAGTTGTTTAGTCTTCTGGATAACCAACAAGACCTTTCATAGGACCTGAGGGTCAAGATTCTTTTTGGAGTACTGGAATTTTTAGACGGTGTTGGAGCCGCCCTTTTTTTTCACCTCGCGCAAATTTTCAATGTTTTGATACTTAAGATCTAAGGTCGTTTTTCTTCTCTTTCCGAACTCATAAAACTCTCAAATCTGGTCGCATGAGTAGCAATGCTTTTTCACGTTCAAAAAAAAAGATCCATTATTCGCAAGTATGTTTGATCTCCGGTTTTATTTCGGGATGTCGCGGGTCAGACACCTTATTTCTTGAATTCACAAGTCCCGAGTCGCGACAATGCGAACTCGTTTCTAATTTTCGTCCAAGACAAGAATAGTATAAAACCTTTAACCCTTGATTAGACATCATCGGGGTTTTGCGTTCTCGGCATTCGTCGACCCTAAATTTTTGTTTTTACAACTCCGAGAGCCGAGAGCACGATATACGTTTTTGATAAACCTTAGTCAAGAACCAAGGTTAAAAAACTAACCACGGTTAAACTTGGTTCTCGGCACATCGCCACTCGGCTTTTTCTCTCATAAGTTAAGGTGTCCAAAACTACGATCTGTGAGAAGTTGCGACATAATTATAGTGAGATTAGTTAGTCTCCTAATGTAAGATTTCCTTCTCTTAATTTGAGCCTAATTATCACCACATCGCGATATCGCGACTCGGCATATCATTCTCCTAGAAAGTTGTCTTCAAATTCCCGAGTCACGACATGGCAATTAAGTTAATCATATCATTAAGGACCCACCGATCATGATTCCCATTGGTTACATTAAAATCGGCCCTCGCAATATCGCGAGTTAAAAGGTCAAAACGCGAAAACAGAATTCGCGATGCAACGAAAGGCGAAGAAGTTTTTCAAGTCAATAAGATTTGCAATACTTCAAAATTAAATGGATTATGTCCCGCGCTTCAAGGTTGGCACACTTCACAAGGTATTTATTCATTTACTCTCCATAACCCGAGTACCTGTCAAGCCGCCCAATATTCATGACATTAATGAGAAATTCGGGTAAATCCACGATAAAAATAAGATCGAATTTTTTCAATTAATTTGGTTTTATTCGCGATTTGATGGACTCATGACAAAGGTACAAGATTTTCAAAATATATTCGAGACCTTGTTTTATTTGTTAAAAAGAAAACATTTCTTATTAAGCGTATAGAGCAAGTCTTTCTCCGAGTGAACTAGGCTCTGCATGTATACGCAGGTTTATCACAGAAGAACGAAAACACCAGCTTCAACTATGGCACCAAGGAGAGCAACTAAAGCAAATGTCGAAGTCGCAGCACAAGGTTCGGACAATGTCTCAGATACTTCACCTCGGACGGATGGCTCAATATCTACCTGGTCTTCTATTACAGACATCCTGCAATCCGAGTTAGTAAACTGTTCAGACTCTGATGACTATAACTATGATATTGTGAAGGATGACATGAACACTAGGTACAAGTCAATTGTTCAGTCGAGAATGCACCTGGTTGCATCCAGACCTCGATTGCTCCCATATTACGATATGATCCGATGGGAATTGGATCACATCGACCTGCCTTCCAGAACTATTGTAAATGACCGACAGGCCGTGATTGGGACTTTTAGGCCCGAACATATCCAGTCTATGTATAAGCTCCCAGCGACCTCTGAATGCACATATGGCAAAGAATTCTTGGTAGACTTCAAAAGGAAGGAGTGCGAATAATTTGACAAAACTATGCCAGGCTTGATAAAAGATTGGGTATCTCGTTCCTCCACATTCAGGGTGAACAACGAGGGTGTGTATTCGATTTCTTCGTTGGAGCCAAACTATAGGTATGTGGTGATGATGACTTGCCGGCTTTTCGG
>SNQJ01S0065681.1:119001-134642 GCA_010110895.2 Picea sitchensis
ATATCACCAATGTTTTTAGGCTGATCAATTGATGAAATCAAAGCACAATGAAGAAAGGGGACTGTGAGTCCCTTCTTCCTCCAAAGGAAGGCTCTTGTGTCCTCACAAACTTGCTCTCCTTACAATAAGAAAATGAGAATGATGGTGAAAGAAATCCAAGCACATCCACTCAATGGAGAGGTGAATGGCTCTATGAAGTGGTGCCAATGTGTTATTGTCAAAGAATGAGTCCTTAACAATCTTAGCAGCATAATAATACATGAAATTCCTTGAGAAAATGATGTTTCTTCATGGCTTTTTATAGCATAGCATTGGGTGATTATGTAACTCCTTTAAGGTGTGAAAAGGGGCTCTTTAGGGCTCAATTAGGTCTTTGACCAGCCTACCATGCGGATTCAGCTCAGATTTGATGGTCAAATTAGGTTGGGAGATGGTCTATAAGTGGTTGGGAGGCCGATCAATTCAATAAATGCGCCGTTTAGCAGGTGCGCGGTTTTTTTCGCTCACAGTCGCGCATCGTGTGTGCATGCGCGCATTGTACGTTCCTGTTCCATGCATATGCGTGCGCACCTGTCTTCTATAAAGCGCCCTTCATTTTTTGGTTACTTTGTATAGTTTTTGACCCTTTTGCAATGCTGTGAAATTAATCCAGTGCCATAAATGACTTCATTCCTGTTTTGACGATGCTGAGTTCTTGTCGCCATGTGCGGATGAAATTTCAGTGATAACAACTATGAAGAAATGTCGGGTATTGACCCCGACATTGTGGTACATGAGATTAAGACATATCCGAACGCTAAACCCGTCTGGCAATGACTTCGTCTGGTGGCTCTAACTGATTGGGTTTCCAATCTTGTTTTGATTGACAAGAAACAAGGCACAATCCGCGTGTGCATTGATTATAGGGACATTAACAAAGCTTGTCCTAAAGACAACTTTCCTACCCCCTTCGTTGACCAGATCGTCGACGATTGTGCCAGAAGTGAAATCTTTTGTCTGATGGGTGGTTTCTCCAGATATAATCAAATCAATATCGTACCTACAGATGAACACAAGACCACTTTTATTTGTTCTTGGGGCACTTTCGCCTATCGAAAACTTCCATTCGGTTTAAAGAATGCCAGCGCAACTTTTCAACGTGCTATGTCTTACACCTTTCATGATATCAAGTACATTGTGCAGCCATATCTCGATGACTTACCCACTCATTCCATGCACCGTGTAGATCATCCAATATAACTCCACGCCATTTTTTTGCTTGAATCCCCACAAACATGTTTTTTGCATGGAGTCTGACCGACTTCTGGGCTTTATTGTTTCACATCAAGGGATTAGGGTATATCCTCTGAAGGTCAAGGCAATTCTCAATCTCCCTCCTCCTTCCTCACTTTGCCAGTTACAAAGTTTTCCAGGGAAGGCAAACTTTCTCTGTCGTTTCATCCCAAACTATGCTGAGCTAACTCTTGGATTTACATGACTGCTTAAGAAAGGTTCTGAGTTCATATGGGATACCACTACCAACAAAGATTTCGAAGCTTTGAAATTGTCTTTGACACATACCCCACTACTCTTCCCACCTGATTACAGTCGGGATTATTTCCTTTACCTCGCAGCCTCATACTATACCATCACTATGGTTCTCGTCTAGGAGGATGATTCTCATGATGAACATGTCATATATTACTTGAGTCGAAGTCTCATGACTACCGAAACCAAGTATTTACATGTTGAAAAGCTGGCCTTCGTAGCCATCCATGTTGTTTAACGTTTTCGACACGATACCCTTTCTTGCAAGACTACAATAATTTCTAACTGCAACCCTATGCAACACATTCTTACATGCCAACTTCTAGGGGGAAAATACTCCAAATGGATTGTAATACTCCAGGAGTTTGACTTAGAATTCAAACATGCTAAGTCCAAGAAATCCTTGGTGTTTTCTGAGTTGATATGCGACCTTCCCCACTCTGAGACGAAAAATGTAGCAACAAATTCATTACCTGATGAATCCCTTTTCTTGATTAGTTTTGATGACCTTTGGTACACAGATATCATCATATATCTCCAGACCCAGACTTTCCAGCCCAATTTTTCTAGCACTGACCTTCGTTGAATACGCAACCAAGCCCGTCAGTATATTATCCTCGGTGATACTCTTTATCATCATGGGATTGACTCTGCTTTTCGACGCTGCCTCACATTTGACGAAGCCGAGAAATCCCTAAATGACTGCCATTCTGGAGCCTGTGGGGGTCACATGTCTGGGTATGCTACTTCCTAGAAGATCTTATGAGTAGGGTATTTTTGGCCTTCTTTATTCAACGATTGTATAATTTCCATCCAAAAATGCCACACTTGCCAAACCTACAACAATAAAAGATGATCACACCCTTCTCCTCTACACCCTGTGGTCTCCGTTGGTCCTTTTGTGAAATGGTGTATCAATTTCATGACATGTCATCCTTACTCGGTCAGGGGGCATGGTTACATTATTGTAGCCTTAGATTATTTTATGAAATTGGCTGAGGCGATGCCAATATTTGAAAATACCGGAAGGACTGCAACATTATTCATATTCAATAACATCATTGCTCAGTTTGGTGTTCCTCAAGCTATCGTTACTGACCACAATAGCCACTTTAGAAACTTCATGATGTCCGAACTCACTGAAAAATTTGGGTCTTCGCCATGAAAACTCAACACCCTATTACCCACAAGCCAATGACCAAGTTGAAGAAATAAACAAAATACTCATTACCATGCTTCAACGAATGATAGGGATTCACAAAACGAGTTGCCACACGATGTTGTTTTCAACATTATGGGCTTATCGGACATCTGTTAATTCTTCTATTGGGTTTACACCATTCCAGTTAGTCTATGGCCTAGAATCCATCTTGTCGATTGAATGTGAGATACCCTCCCTAAAACTAGCCGTCAATCTTCTCCCAAACACTTCTGCCGAAGAAGAACATCTGTTGTATCTCATGCAATTAGACGAAACCCGTCACAATGCCACTCTAGTTATAAAATCCCAGAAGAAATGCCTCAAAGCCCAATATGAAAAACATGTCAAGCCACATGCTTTATCCGAAGGCGATCTGGTTCTCCTTTACGAACAAGATCAGGATATGCTAGGAGACAGAAAATTTGAAGCTATGTGGCGAGGTCCTTATATTGTCAGATGAGTTTTGGAAAAAGGAGCTTACGAGTTAGTGGACTACGATGGTATCCCTTTGAGTGAACCCAGAAATGGGTTACACTTAAAGAAGTACTATGCTTAAGACCACTTGTGCATGAGTGCTTGTATTTTATTGTATCATACGTTTTGTGTTCTTTTTCGTTATTTGGTCTCTTCCCTTGACTGCTTATCTAGTGTTGTGCTTGGTTTCCATATGTTGAAGTTTTCATCACCCCACATTGGCTTCGCTGATGGCACTAGTCGTAGTACTCAGAACCTTGCTTCTGTTGCATGGGCAATTTACGCCCCTACGAGCGAACTTATCAGTCTACAAGGTGTGTTCCTCGGTTGTGAGACCAACAATATTGTAGAATATAGCCCTGTCAACGAATTTTTGATTGATGCTATTCCACTTGGTATATGCCACCTAGTTATATGACACAATTCATAGCTAGTAGTACTACAGTTAAGTAACATCTATGCTATTCGAAGTACTACTTTATTGCGAGTATATTTACGAATTCGCCTCTTGGAATGTTATTTTGATTATATCGAATATCAACACATTCCTATATGTCTAATTACATTGACTAATGCATTAGCTAACTATGTGTTATAAAAACATTTGGAACATTTATAAACCAATCACACATCACATGTATAACACAACATAAAATAAGTCGGTAGAAGTCGTATATATGTATATAATGATCAAAAGTTTTTACAAAAAGTTTCTGTCCAAGGATCAAAATCTCAAAATACGAAGCCCATAGATTCTACAAAATAGCATGACAGATGACGCTCATGATAACATACAACTGCTCAGGCTACCCTACGAAGCAGTCGACTGATAGACTCGGACACACCCACAGTATGGCACTGGTAATGTCTAGGGATCTCCCCAATAGAAATATCTAGGATGTTCGCGGTCAACCCCTCCAAGTTCTAATCCACTGCCTCATAATCTTCGACATCCCATCTTGTCACTAGAGCCGCTTCTCCTCGCTATTGAATAGGAGATGTTCTTGGAGGTCGATATGGCCCCACATCTGTGTCATCAAAAATAAAATTTTTGATTAGTTCTTGGACAAACATAAAAACATTTCATATGATAAAATTTGCAAAAACATTTAAAAAGAAAAAAATGTGTACTTCTTACCTAAGTCACCCCACTGAGCATCCTCAGGCAGGGTCAAATATGGATCCCCTCAGAAATCCAAACCAGCATATGCATAGTCGTCAATCATCAGCATCTGGGGAATTAACCAGTCAAAAAAAGAATCATTGTGCTTGATTATAGGCCCAGCTACGTGTCAAGCCATGAGGTTGCACCACCTCAACATCCTCGGAGCTTGTGTGGCCAGTAAACCCCAATCAACTTGTAGTCACAACTGTGGGACCCTCTTGAGGAAGAATGACACCAAAAGTGATCTGTACCCAAACTACTTCAAGTCACCCTTTCTGCACTTCTTCAATTGCCTCTTCATACTGTGGAGAACTGCATCCGACTAGTTGAAGACCTAAGGCTCTGTGCAATCTATGGAATATTGGGAATATCTTTGGAGAGCCATGTATAGAGCCGCACTCCCAAAAATGCATGAAATAATAAACAAAATGGTCCATATGGTCATATATTGGACCCCCCATATGCAAACCTTTCCCTTGCTTCTCTTTGTCTAGGGAACACAATACTGGCAACAATACTCACTCATAGGGAGTCCGCTGCCTCTACCTCCGATCAAACTAGCATGGTATCCATGTCGTGACAACCCTATTAGAAAATAGATATCCTCGATATCTAGGGTCAACATATGGACTCTCACATGAAATAAATGTTGGTCCACGTCCCACATATGGACCAGGCATTCCAACAACCTGAGTTGGGCCCTCATGCCTGGAATCTTGAAGAATTTCGAGAGCCCATAGTCTCGGAGGGCAGTGATTGTACCCGGGTCATTTTTGGCAATAGTTTCATAATCCTCATGTTTCCTTTCTCACCATTCCAACATTGTGATGGTCAAACACCTGCAAAAGAGCCATGAGAGGGGAGTGAACAAATTGTTTTAAAATCTTGCATATTTTTTAT
Organism: Picea sitchensis; assembly: GCA_010110895.2. Taxonomy (NCBI): domain Eukaryota; kingdom Viridiplantae; phylum Streptophyta; class Pinopsida; order Pinales; family Pinaceae; genus Picea; species Picea sitchensis. The sequence goes on from SNQJ01S0065681.1 coordinate 124,269, forward strand.
TGAGCAAAACCAAACTTTGAAATCCATTTTTCAGCCCCCGCAGGTGGCCCTTTTGCGCAGTGAGAGATTCTCATAGGTCCCACAAGGCCCACCTGCGAGAATTCTTGAGCACATGGTGTGACCCTAAAATGGACCTAAAATCCTAAAAATTACCAATAAAATCTAAAAATAAACCATGGAAAAGTTGAAAGATCAAGAGCTTACCTTGTTGGCTAAAATGGTTCACCGAATGATCGCTTGTGCATCCCGTAATTGAGCAAAGAAATTTGGGGGGAGGTATGGTGGACAAGTTTTTGGCAAAAATACAATGAAATGGTAAAAAGCCGTTTTTACCCACATTTATTCACTTTTTACTATTTTTATTGATTTTTTTATATTATTTTTGTTGCTTTTCTTATAAAACCTAGTGTCTTAATAGCCTTATGAGTATGTTTTTTTGCATATATAGAAACTTCGAAGTCTGAACGAGGGGGTACGGGTGTTTTTTTTCTTTTTGTCGCATGTACGACTACTTTTTTAGGGTTTTTGTAGGAAAAACCTTGAGCTCAGTCTTCGTTCGTTCTCGCGCTTGAAAATAAATGAGAATGTAACCGAGTATACTTTTTCTCGTCTTTTCGTACTCTTCATGGTAACACAAAAATGACGAACCTAAGGGAGTATCCTTTAAACTCTTTTCACACTCCATAAAAATGAAAATATTGTCGAGTGATCTTGTTCTTTTCACGCTTGTTAAAGTATTTGAAAAAACGTTCGACGGGCGATAGTTTATCACTTTTTTAGTCTCGTTGAACTCTTTTACGAAAAAGGAATTGGGAGAGTTCTCTTTAAGTGTTTTTTAGACTCTCAAAACATGAAAAAACACCTGAGTTTTCTATCCTTGGACTCGTTAAACAAACATCAAAAGACTCACAATGGGACCGAACCACTCCTTCCTAGGGTTCGTTAAATATACTCTGAGGGACTCGTCTGAAGGATAAGCTTACATGGAAAAGCATATGTTATCCTCCTCAAGCTTGTGTAAAAATAAAGAGGTACTCGCCAGAAATGGTGGGGGAAATTTTGGGAAAGGGATATGTTTTCGTATTTGTGTTAATGGCAGTAAGAGTCACTCTTGAACATGACACCCCCTATTCGTCATTTGAATCCGGGTTGGGAAATCCATTTGTCTCTCGTTCGACTTGTTACAAGGTCATATCTTGGGTCGTCTTTGAGTCAGTGCTGCCAAGTCCTTGGTCATGTCATCCATATGTTCAAGAGAGGTTCACACGAGCCCTTTATTGAGTCATCCATCTGCAGTTGTCCATTCTTACTATGTCGACCTTCCCTATATCCATTTCAACCCATATTCATAATTTGTTTCACCCTAAAAAACTGTTACTTATTTCATGTCATTGATGGGGGATACATCAAGGCCCTCCTGTGATGAGTCTTATTCCATCGACTCCAACTCATTATTTGGAAATGAGACATAAAAATCATTTAGTACCTTAGAACCTGCATGCCTTAATGGCAGGTCTCTCTTCTTTCAACAAGGGTTTCACATCATTGATCCCTGATCGAGAGATTCTGTCGAGTGCTTGACTTCAGCTCATTCATTCGCATTCATTCAGATTGTACTTCGGTACCTTGGGAGTCATTGACATCAATGGTGATTTCTCTCACACTTGTTAACGGTTTTCATCAATGACCAGTAATCAAGTGGTTTCTACCATGTTCGACTTCAACACATGTAATCACATGGATAGATTCATACTTTCAGGTGACGGGATTGAAGACCTTAGGTCTCATATTTTTGATCTAGGCTACGATGGAGTATGTATGATTTTTATGGGCACATAGATCCACTTTGTATATCATGTGGCTATGTCATCTTAATTCAAATCTTATCGCATAGATCCACAGTGTATTCCCGGTGGATATGTATCATTTTGACGACATGGATCCACAGTGTATGATTGGTGGCCATGACCTACGTTTATGATTCTATTCATTTGTGATATGAGCATGGGAATGCCTACCTCAGAATTGGTATTATATTCTACAAATGTTTGGTTGTTTACAGGTTTCTGATTAGGTGCGCTCCTGGTTTCTGAAACACATGTAGTTTACAAAGTATTTCGGCTATCACAGATTCTAGCCTCATACTTTGGCGGGCATTTTGTTACAAATGATTTTGGTCACTCTGGTGATGTCTCAACAAGTGATGTATTCAGGCTCCCACAAGGCCTTTTTGCCTGAGAAAAGTGACTGTTGTCTTCTCCCAAAAAACACATTTTTAAGATGAGTTCGCAGGTTGCCTATGTTACAGGGTGTGAAAATCCCTCATTCTCGCAGGCCACCCACACTTAGGGTGCGAACTGTTCACAGTCTTCTCTATTGGTAGGGTGCAAACCTGTTTTTAAGCTTGTAGAAGAGAAGAGGTCACGAAGGTTCTAGAAGGGGATCTTCTAGAAAATGAGTTGGAATTCACATGGTTGGCATCCTACTGACTTCTCAGATTTGGTGGGATCATCCTCATCCATGTAACCATCCCTCCTCCTATATATTGATAGGTTTCTCATGGAAAATGTTAAGCAAGATTGAATGAAGAATTGGTGAAAGGATTGTGTGAAGAGCTCTGCTTGGATAGAAGCTTGAAGAATCCATCTGGTCTATCAAGTTGTATTGGATCTTCTTCATGCAAGTACAGAGAAAGTGTGTGTGTTGGAACTAAGGGCCACTGAAAGGAAGCTTGCGACATCAAGGTGATCCGGTTGTATCTTCTACTTTCATTTAATATAATACAATGACATGTCCATTTCCCATAAAATTGCTCTTATTTTCTTGCATAACGCCTTGATCATATGCATAGGTTGACATTGAATATACTTTATCATATTCACTATGGTTGGTTTGTTTTGTCTTGGACTTGATTTCACAAGAGCACTGGAGTGAAGCGGGAACAACAGAGACCTAAGGAAGCGATATAAAGGTATGTCACTCATTCCTTCTTAGTATTAGATTGAATGATTGCAACTTAGGGAAAGAGTTGTGTCCTGTCCTATTTTGTTCTAGATGCACATGGATCTAGGGAGATCTGTTAGTGTCCGCACCTACTGATTTTTCCAATAACACGAGGATGACAACCATGTCCAGGAGGGTTGCATCTTCTTTGATGTTGGCCAACTGATTTAGAATGTTGTATTTTGAAGAGGGAAGAGGGGAGGTAGTTCCTTGACTGTCAGGAGCCTTAGGAACCTGAACATAGAAGCTGGTGAAGATGAGGTTGGGATAGAAGAAGTGTGGGGAGAATCATATTTTCTTTTGGGAGCATAGGATTTATTCACCGTATTTATGATCATGACATCTTCTAGCTCTACAAAGTCTAGGACATCAATAGTAGTTTTAGGTCTCTTACCAAATATTTTATCTTTGGCACTCTTATTTACCTCACATGCACTTTCTTCATGGTGTTCCTTGCAAAATTTACACCAACTACGAGACATGATAGCTTTAGGCTGAAAATTATTTTCATTTGGATTTCTAAAGGTGGGTGCAAAAGAAGATGAATCTCTAGGGGTAAGAGAGTGCACATTTCCTTTCCGTTGATACGCTATCATTCGATTATTCATATATTGTACAAGCTGTAAGAGGGAAGACATGTCTGCCTGTTTAAATGAGTCTCCCTTAGGAAGACCTATTCTTTCAAGTTGTTCTTCATACTCTAAAAAATGTGCAAAGAGGAACCAAGGTTATCAATGGCCTTTTACTCAATCCTATGATGATAGGGGGAAGGTAATTCATTATAATAATGCATGAAAGAGGCTTGGTTCTGAGGGTGAATGAGTTCAGGGATTTGGTTGTATAATTTGGTGAAATGCAAGTTGAAGGACTTGATAGTCTCACCATCCTTATATGCGATGTTATTGTACTCCCATAACTACTCGGCTGGAATTTTGGATTTCACATAGGTATATTTGAACCAATAGACTAAATCATCAAAAGTAGATAAAATCTTAGGAGGGAGATCAAAGAAATTGGCTGCAGGCTTCCCTTCAAGGGAATTCATAAATAAGCTCATACAAGTATCATTGTCATTGGCTCCTATGTTGTGAAAGAAATTAGAAAATGCCACCAAGTGTTCATTCGTAGTGACAATGTTATTCCCTGAAAACCTAGGGAGATACTCTTTGAACTTAGGAAGTGGATGAGTAGCAGGTGCTAGGTTAAGAGGGGAAGAAACATGCCATGGGGTAGTTGTAGCATCTTCTTCAAACTGAAACAACCCATACTTTTTAATGAATTTGGAGGGGCTTCTGGTAGATTGGACAAGAACTTGGTGACTATATAAGCTACCAATCACCAACGAAGCTAAAGATTGAGATGAAGAAGAACCTCCAGTGCCACCAGAGCCACCACTAAATGTCATCTTGTGGATGATGGGTAAGGGAGAGAAAGACGAACTAGATGAATTAGACAAATTTCTCCTTAGAGAACTTTGTTGAGTTGACAACACAATGTTCCTTCTTCCTATTTCATAAATAGGATTAATTTCCAGTGATAAAACTCTTTTTCTCCTAGAAATACTAAGGTCTAAGGACATGAAACGAAGATAAAAAATGTAGGAAAAAGAAAGATATGGTTGATTCCTAAGTTGTCTTTTCCTAGCTTCCCAACATTCTTGGGCACTTATGTATTGTTCAATTGCTTCACATGAGCGATTAATCTCAACCCAGGTATTAGTGGTATCTAAGATGGTATTAAACAAGTTTAAAGAAATGATGGTCTAATCTTCAAGACTGGGCTTAATATTGGGTTGCCTTGAAACATGTACAGTCATTAAGAAATGAAACACTCAAAGAATCAATATAAAATATGTAGATATATTCAATGATAATCAAGCATAAAAATCAACCAGAGAGATATGGAAGATCTCCCCAGTATGGTCGCCAAATAAATGTTGAGGAAAAGATATGAAATAATCTTACTCAAGAATTTTCGGATCTTTCTTGGCTAAGGAAAGATAGATGGGATTATCACCCTATGTTTATAGCATCAAAATTTGTTTCCTAATCCACAAGTATTAGTTACAAGGGCTTAGGCCATTTTTTTTATAAATAAAAGATTGTTGTAAAATTCAACATTTTTATATAATTTTCTGAATATAACATATGCAGAAGTAAATGTGGAGAGAAAAGAAAAAATATCAAGTCACATATTAACACATATGAGACAGAATATAAATCTCTTATTTCATTCCAAGAAATCAAAATAATCGTTCTCTTTACAAAAATCCCTGAGGGAGTTTGGACCAAAGTCAAACTTAGATGTCCCCGATGAAAAAAATACAAAAGGACTTCTGATAGAAAGTAAAAAACTGAACTTTAAAAGTTGGATCAGCTTGCCACAGATTACTGCCCACTCAAATCTGCACAATATCCTTTATCAATGATGAAATTTAATTCATAAACATACAAGTCTACACAGAATATCAAAGATAGATCAACACCTCTGAAAACAAGTGTTTGAATGATGTAATTCAGCCTTGAATTTTTCTATCTACAATAGGACCCTCCCGTCATAAAAGAGAATTAGGCTTTTAATGAATTAAAGAATGAATGAAAACTGAACTATCTCAATAAAAATCAAGAGCAGACCTTTGTATGCTTTCTCCTTCTATTCTCCACCTGTTCTTCCTTCTGTTTTTGCCTTTAAGTTATCAAAATTAGTTGAAGTAGTTCAACTACCTCTTTTAGTTAAGTTAACTAAAACTCAACTAAATTTTAGTTTAGAGGAAGAATTATAATATTAATAATGGTCTTTAATAAATAATAACTAGTAGTTGGGACCCCTTGTGACTCCCTTTAGTTTCTTAACAAAAATATACATAACTAGTCAATCAATCAAACACATCCCTCCTTGTGTCTCCCATCATCATTCTCATAATTTGAAAATTAAAATCAATGATATTTTAAACTATATCCAAAAAATATAATATCCAAAATATCCAAAAATAGTATGTTGTCCAAAAACTTCAGCAGTCAACTGTTCTCAACAATCAATAATAAAATACACTCAAAAACCATATTTTCCACTTTGGGAGGCAATTTTCCCTTTGTTGTTATTGTCTACTTTTGACTTTTCTGAATTAGCCTTAGGATGTGTGGAGCCTTTGGGCTTTATCTCACTGATAAAATGAGAGTAGTCATCTCTCAAGTGCATGCTGGATGAAATGGATTTGGCTGAATCACTTGAGGGAGAGGAGGGGTAGGCATCAACTTTTCCTTTATCATGCGTGTGTTGGGATTAAGTTTTGAGTCTCTTGCTTGCGTGGGAAGACTGTCTAGGTGAGTGTGTAGGGGAAATTTGGATATTTGGGTTAACCAGTGGAGGAGGAGCAGGTAGAGACAAATTCGGCTAGCCACGATGTTGGGAGACTGTTGGGTGAACAATCTCTTGCCATCTATCATTTTCAGGGACTTCAGGTTGTAATGAGACATGAGGGGGGACATGGATACCAGGGACAAGATGGGATTGGAAGGGAGACCTTTATATCCTAGGTTGGAATACCCCTTGTCCAATCCAATTGAAAAATCCATCTTGGAAGAGCTTGTTTAACTCTTGTGGATTTGCATCAAAATGTATCAAAAATATAGGCCTTCTAGGGTCTCTGTTCCAATTTCCTCTGCCCCTATTATTTTGGCCATGGATTCCTATGATGAAGAAGATCATCCTGTATGCAACGTTCATTAGAAACTAGATTCTTAAACAAACCATACATGGCATATATTTAATATGAAACAAAGTTTGGCTCATCAATCACATCAGACCCATGCAATCCAATCCATAAAATTCATTTAATACTTGTTAATGAGTAGTGGGTGAATAATGGTTTTGGGATATCTGAGGGGGTTGTATTGAGCGAAAAGGTGATAAGATGAAAGGGAGTAAGAAAATGATTACTGCTCAAAAAATCATTAAACAATCAACTGTGTTTCAATAACAAAATATATCAACTGTGACCCATCTCCGTGTCATCCTTTAATTGATGTAATACAAAGTTTCCATTTAATTTTAATTTAATTTTAAGAACAGGGCATGCAAAGTGAATATGGGATTGTGAGGGGATTCATAATGAGAGAAAAAGTGAGAAAATGATAGGGGATGATAATGGATATTGTTCATTAAACAAATTAAATAATCGATAATCATAACTCTATATTAGAATCAATCCAAAAAGAACCAACATTCATTGTTTCTCAATTTTATACCAAACTGTCTTGTTTTCCAATAATTAACTTTCCCATAATTTCTCAATTCATAACATTCTGTGCAATCATAACTTATAAATAAAACAACCTTTCCATTCAACAATCCTATTTAAAAAAGCATTGATCCTTTCTTTCTTTCGAAAATATGACATTTCTATCGATTACTTAAGAGATATGACAGTTAATTGAACAGTGGCAGTTATTAAAAGAAAACACAGAGATATGACATTTCTACCGATTACTTAAGAGTCAAACAACTTGACATCAACATCAGTGAGGATGCACACATCCTTTTGACATAATGTCGAGATACAACTTGTATCAATCCATAACCATACAGGCATGTATTAACGTTGGGGTCACATAAGACTGGATCTTGGGAGACTTCGGTGAAAAGACAGTAAGAATGAGCCAACGACAATGACTCGAGGTTTTAATTAAAAGACACAACAACTGTTGGCAATCCCTCTGCGACTGGGTAAAGGTTACAATCATGACTGTGAGGGAACGAAATAACCGAAAGTGAAACCCTCCATCATCAATGGAAAGTGATATGAACGTCATTCACTTATTATTCCATAGAGACCCATCATGATACTAAACTGACCGAGCAACCAGTCAATGTGAAACTTAAAATACCCAATTCTTTTACTTGAAATCCCAAATATTTTACAGTCATCACAGAGAGCTATAACACACATCTACACAGTTGAAATTATCAAGAACACACATAATCCAGGAATCCCTAAGCCATCATGTGTTCATGCAACAAAGAATATCCCATGGATGGAGAGAAAAATAATCATACCTGTGGAAAAATGATTAAATGTCGAGTTGGCCAAGCCTTCTTCCTTCCAAGAGCCGAAAAATGTGGAGCTTCACAACCTGTTAGGATATTTAGACACTTAGCAGTTAGTTAAGATCTACTTGGTCTAATGTGTCATTAGGTAAAAGTGAGTTTCTTAGTGAGTTTCTTTAGTATGCATTAGTATGCATTTGTAGTTAGGAAATCCGATGGTCATGATATGTTCCCGACATAGACTGATCCGACAGTTCATACTCTCCTCGATCTTAATGACCACTGATATGTGGATTAACACCCGATTGGTCCTTGATCTCTATTTAAAGAGCATGGAGGGTCATTTGTCGATGATCGATTATGAGAAACTCTATTGTAAAATATCTCTGTAATCTTTTTCTTTTGCATTAATAAACTACTCCAAGTGGCCTCGTTGGCTGGGGCCGTGGATGTTTCCCTGTAGGGGTTTTACCACATGAAAAAATTGGTATGTTGATCTTTGATATGGTTATGTGAGTGGTTACCAAAGGTGTTTGTCCTCTTTTGGAATACCTGTGTTGTCGAACATGGTATCAGAGCCTGTTTGAAGATCCACTCCTGTTGTAGATCAAGATCGTGAAGCCAAGTTTCCTCATATCCATTTTCTATCATTTTCGTACGTTTCTGGTCTGAGAGGACTATTCCATTACATACAGAGCACTCAATTCATTTAGGAAAACTTTTCGTTTCACTCGAAAAGGTTTTTGTTTGCCCAAGATACTACCATTACAGTCAAATCCAGAGGTATAAATCTTGAATACACATTTTTTAAATTTTTGCAGAGTAGTATTTTGGTTTTATTTCTGTTTTGTATTATTTATTTTGGGGTTGCTACTCTTTTAGATCTTTGTATTCTCTTTTCCTTGGGCCTTGTGTGATCTCTAAAAATCAGAAATCGATAGGAAAATGTGTATCTTCCGGGTAAGCTAACCGAGATCTAACCCTTGTTGTCATCGAGAAGCGAAATTGTTTTCTTGTGTGAAAAGAGTTTTTTTTTAGCACGCTCTCCAAGTCTGTCTTCAACAACAACAACAACAACAACCCCAATCCTCCTTCTGAACATTACAATATGTTTTGCTAGACCATTTGGTTAAAACTTGCCTTATTAAGTAAGAGGTCTTGAGTTCAAGTCTCTCTTATGTTACTTTTTTTTGAAAAAGTTCATGCTAAAATTGTAAAGTGTATTTCACTTCTAGTATAAAAGTGAATCACTATAAGTAGCTTTAATATTTTATTTTAGAGTTATTTATTTTGCGTGTAGCTTTTCTGTTATAAAGTAACTTCATTGTAAAAGTGATCCCCACTTCTCTTTATAAAAGTGGGTCACTTCATACAACAACTTACACTATCACGTGGTCATTTGGTTACCGTTTATGCCTTTTTTTAAAAGGGCATAACTCTCACATACGAAGTCTATTTTCAGTGTCGTTTTTTTAAAAACTGCATAATTTTTCGAGCTCTTTCCATCCAGATCATCAGTTTCAGTTTTTAAATCCATATTATATGCATATTTAATATGGCTTCTACAAGTAATGTTTTTCTTACCAACACCAACTAATTCCAATGGAAATCTCATATGGAATATTTATTAAGAAGTAAAGGCTTGTACCAGATTACCTTGGGAAAGGAAAAATAACTCACTGATGATGATAAGAAATACAAATGGGCTAATAGGAGTGACTAAGCACATGGACTACTCAAAATGTCCATCTCTCCTCACTTAAGGTACCACCTTCAAGAAATTGATGTCCCGGAAGAAGCTTGGGAAAAGATTGAATCTGTGTTTGGTAAAATCAATATTTGATCTAGATGGATATCAGTGGCCACCCACCTTTTCCAACTGGCTCAAAATAGTTTTCTGACATTTTTGGCAGTTTACTATTTTTAGCAGTTTTTACTTCCGGCGCCATTTTGAGGGACTAAATGAAGGTTTTTCGGTATCAAACTCGTCAATGATATCTAAAGGCATGATTGAGCCCCAAAAATGAATCTCCTTGATGATACCTTTCGAACGGGCTATCACACGCCTAAAACGGAGATCGTATGCAAAATTTACGACCCCGAGAAGTTGATGTACTAGCTTACCCAAACGGGGCCCACATGACTTTTGGCGCTTCATCTCCTAGGGTTAGGTTTTTGGATGTATAGAGTTTTTGGAATTTTTTCTTATTGTAAAACTACCTTCAGAGCGTCATTGTAACCTTCTTCTTGTGAATGCACACTGCCATCACATCTCTTCTTAGAGATAAGCTGCCACCATTCCAGCAAGCTTGTTTCCGCTGCATT
>SNQJ01S0065681.1:154881-165515 GCA_010110895.2 Picea sitchensis
AAGTTTATGTTGATGATATTATTTTTGGTAGTGATGATGACAGGTTAAGCCAGAAATTTGCAAAAGATATGCATAATGAATTTGAAATGTCGTTACTTGGAGAACTATCCTTCTTTTTGGGACTTCAGATACGTCAAAGAAACGAAGGAATATTTATTTCTCAAACCAAGTATATTAGAGAATTGATAAAGAGGTTCGGATTGGAAGATTGCAAACAAGTTATCACTCCCATGCAAACTAGTTGCAAGTTGAGCAAAGATGATGATTCAAAGTCTAGAGATCAGCGGAAATATAGGTCAAAGATTGGCATCCTACTATATGTGACAACATCCAGACTAGATGTAATGCAGGCAATTGGATAGGTGGCACGATTTCAAGTAGCACCAAAGGAGTCACATGTGTTAGCAGTGAAGAGGATTTTCAGATATCTCAAAGGAACAAAAGAGTTTGGATTATGGTATCCAAAAGGAAAGGATCTATCACTTATTGCCTACACAGATGTAGATTGGGCAGTTTGTATTGATGACCGATGAAGCACCAGTGGAGAAGCATTCTACTTGGGTGAGTGTTTAGTATCATGGCTAAGAAAGAAACAATCATCAGTATCTTTATCTATAGCCGAGGCATAGTATATTGTAGCAACATCATGTTGTACATAGGTTCTTTGGATGAAACAAACTCTGACAGATATACAGGTTGAGTATGATAGCCCATTCCAATATGTTGTGATAATACAAGCGCCATCAGTATCTTGAAGAACCTGGTGATGAACTCCAAGACGAAGCACATTCAAATAAAGTATCACTTTCTACGGGAGCAAGTTGCAGAAAAGTGTTACACATCAAAATTGCTCATTAATATGATGGCCTAGTGTTGTCATTACCAAATGTCGTAAGTGTTTCATTTCACCCAAAAGTGTTGCAAATATCAAATTGTTGTCAAGAACACTTGAATGACACCTCAAAGACTAGTTTTGAAGAGGAGAAATCATTTGAGAAAAAGTACAAGTCTTTTGCCATTGAAAAAACCACTCAAAGGTCAATTTTTGGAAGGGAGCACTCCCTTATGCTCTGTTAGGGAGAGCTAGCACTCTATACCCTCTTCCGAGGGAGCGTTGGAATGCTCTATACCTCATTCAGAGGGAGTGCCACCCCTTTTTTGGGTAAATTTTGGTCTGTTAAGGGAGATCAGGGAAGAATCCCCTCAATCTCTGAAAGTGGTTGGATTCGAATTTGAGGTCAAGCCTCGATCTTAGGGAATATCCTCAACTGGAGGAGAATAATCCTCAACTTATCCCAAAGATCTCTCAAGTGGTTAGGCCTCTCTAAGCCTATATAAGGAGGCCTTCTCATTGTGAAAGGGAGAGACATTGTAAACCATATAACTTATGATCTCATAAGGGATGTATCATTAAAGAATCAACATTCTGTGTGTGGATTATTTGAGAAAGGGTCTGGACAAAGGGAGCTTGGTGAAGCTATTGCACTACATCCATCGCTGTAAGAAACACTTTTTTCTCATTAATATAAATTCGTGTTTGGCCTGTTTCCTTTGAAGTTTGTGTATATGAACTTGTTTCTTTCATAGATTCATTATAAAGCTAATCATAGTAGAGTAGGAAGTATTGTTGTTTTTTCTCATTGTACCATAGGACCTTCAACTAAACTTGGAGATCAACATCACCCTGGAGCGAGCAAGGACAAACATTGGTAAAGAGGTACTTGCCTTTCTTCCCTCAATCTTTGATAGTTTAGATTTATGATAAAGGAATGTCAGTGTCCATAATAGCACTTTCTGTCTTGGAGATAGGGGTATAGAATCCAAGAGGAAATCCACTTGTCCACAGGGGGATTCTCTTGTAAAATAAATTGGCGACTCCACTGGGGAGGAGATTTTACTTTTGATTCATTTCCTAGGCCTTGTCTTTATCTTTGCTCATTATTTGAACTTCTCCACACCGTGTCTCTGATTCTTAGATCTAATTGATTGCCTTTCTTGACATCACATTCACTTTGATTGACTGAGTTTGCTTGAAAATTTGACTTTGTGGGAATTTTTCTGAGTTTTGAGAGCCTAGCGCTCCCCTGCCTTTGCTATCAGAGCGCTGACACTCCCTGTTGGCCTTACACAGAGCGTTGGAACGCTCTGGTTCCCTTTACACAATAGCACTACCCTTTTTCTCTGAGAAATCTTCCATAGTTTTCACTCTCTGAATTCATTTCTTGATTCTAACACTTGCTTAGGAGTTTTACAACATTAGTACATATTGCTCTTGGATTTCAACACCCCGTTTTCTAAGAATTGATCATCTTTTGTTTGGAAATTTGACATTTTCTTTCCTTGCCTTGAAGTCACTCTTTGTCTTTTTTGATTTAGAGTTAACTTGTTGTTTTCTTCTCATTTATCTGACTGAGTAGAAGCCTTCGTGAGGAGATTCAAAGGTCTATGAACCTTTCCATTTGATCTTTGAGGTCATCTTATCCAAGACGTTTTCAATCTTTTTGAGTTTTTGGTTTTCTTTTTTGTAAATTTTTGTCATCTTTGTCTTTCTTGTTTAATCACAAGGAGAGGGTGTTTTTTGTTTGTGTGTAACTTGATTCTAATTGTCTGAACCTTGTTGAATTTGCAATTTGGATGACATAGGAAGTTTTATATCGGATTGATTATCATTCACACATAAAGAAAAATGATACTTTTTATGATTGTTTTTTGGATATTAGAAAGGAATTCTATGAGATTTTAGCATTACATCGGATTTGATTGAGAAACAAATTGATTAAGGATTTTGCATCTTTGTGTTTGACAAAAAAAAATAACATCTTTCTCTTTCCCTTAAATAAGAATTCATTGAAAGAAAGGATTGCTTATCATTTCTTATGCATAGTTTTTGGAATTGATTCATAATACCATCAATTTCATTGTCATACACCTTTTAGTCAAGAACAACTGCGAAATTAACGCTAATTAAAATTTATCTAGAACATTTTGTTTTTAGGATTTTCCACCAACATTAGACTAGGATTAGCACTTTGGATTAGGTTGTGAGTACAACTCTACAAATTATTAAAAACAAACATTAGCATCTTGCGATAGGCAGAGAAAAATCCAATTGTAGTATAGGCTTTCTGGGATCCCCCTCTCACGCAGGGGTTACTCACGAGGTCGCATTCGGGAGAGTTACGAAGATTATCCCTTCGTGGTTCAACTGTTTGCAGTGGTCGGATTGTATATTGAGGTTTCTTCTTGAGGTTCATCTGGTTTCATTTGGTCTTGGTGCTTCGTGAACTCTGAATCCGTTCGAGGTCCTCTGGAGTTCTACCGGTCCACTTGTCCTCAGTTCTCTTGAAGGATTTCAGACTTGTTATCCTTCTCATACGTTTAGAACGGACTCTCGACTGTACCCGCCCAGGGGCTGAATGTGAGTTGGTGTCCTTAGTTTCCATAATATTTAGGTACTTACACATGGTGATAGGGAAGGGAAGTCTCACTGTACCTAGAACAGATGTTGGTCAAACTCACTCGGGCTCCTTAGACGGTAAAGCCACAATTATTGCATGGAAGATTGCACCAAGGTGTAAATCTGTTAAGCAGGTCACCATCGTAACTGTTCCACCATATCCTATCCCCTTCTTGACTTGATCATGGGACATTGGATTTCATCACCAACTAGTACGGTCATCGAGAGAAGGTTTTGTTTGCTTAGTTTGATTCCTAGATTTGATTAGTGTATGTTGTTTCTTTGTCGTTAGTTGGCCATAGATTTTTTCTGTCAAATTTTTTCTTCCGCTAACATTGAACCTCCATGCCATTCATGTAGGGTATAGAGCCTTCCCCTAGAAAATATGGAAGAATATACCCCTTTAATCCCTCATTCTATGGAGGGCTCTACTCAATAGAGCGAGGTCCACGACGTTATAACCTCACATGAGTAAGTTTCCACCTCTTTAGAGAAATTTCGAATTGTTTCAGACTCTATAGAGGCTTCCCGCATTCCTGCGGTATATGAGTGGCATTTTCTCCAGTTGAATTCAGATGGAGAACTTGTTGTCATTGATCCTTCTTAGGTTCTGACTGACCCTCATTCAGGCCCTCAAGTTGGAGACCCAGTTTGGACTGTTGATATAATTCGAAGTCCACCTCGCACAGTGAAATTTTTTTACGGATTAGGCATTGGTGATGATATACCTGTTGTATCTCAATTACCCAAAAAATATACTACCTATACCATACCTTTATATCATTTCACTGGTACAACCGTTAGTTCCATCGTACTGTCCGTTGGTCTGCATATGCAATATGTTGGTCCAAGTTCCACTTTTTCTCTCCAAATGGCCCATTCTACGATGGTCCCTCACATTGTGACTATTCATACCAGTAATGTGGTGGTTAGCCAAGCTCCCATTGGTACATCACTTTCATCTCGACCTTCTTCATACCTTCCCCTTGGGTATAGAGCATTGAATTCTTCCGTTGTCAATACTACCTAGGTTATACATGGAAGTTTGATACCTTTACAACAACCTAGAGAAACTAGTCTTGGTGGCTTTAATCCATCAAGCGACACCGGTCAGTTGTTTACATCTGGTTTCCAAAATCCAGGAACTTAACCTCATGCTGGGGGGAAACCTCCTTTCGAAGGGAAACCTCCATTTGGAGGGAAATCTCTTTTCGGGGGGAAACCTCCTCTTGGAGGGAAACCTTTGTTTGGGGGGCAACCTCCTCTTGGAGGGAAACCTCCATTTGGGAGGAAACTTCCTCTCTATAGACAACATTGGTTTGGAGGGAAACCTCATCATGGGGGGAAGCCTCAAACTAGATCCCATCCTCAACCTTCTAGACAGACTGCGTCTACAACACCCAATCCATGGAATGTCTCTTTCCCAGGAAACCCACAGTTCTCTAGGGGACAAAAACCGCAAGGTCTACAAAAACCTCCTCTTTCTCAGGGGACTAATCTCTATCCTCCTTATGGAAAAAATGTTTACCCCCCTTATGGGAAAACACCAAATCCATATTATAATCCTCATAACCCATCAAGGTATCCTCCAGTCCCAAATGTTTCTCAACCCTCTTCGAATCCTCTCTACTCCGGTTAGCAACAACCGTATGCAGGAGGACCTACTGGTTACAATTATCCACCTAATCCAGTTTATGGTCCTACTGGTATTCCTATTCTACACCAGTATCACCCTCATGTTAACCAACATCTACCATTCCTTGCTACCCTGGATCTCCCAGACTTATCTCGTTTGAATAATGATCCTATATTACATTATCCATTCTGGCCAGTAATTCCGGCTAAACTCCCTTCTAATATTCCGAAGTTTGACGACAAACTTGGGGAAGACCCTAATAACCATGTGATGACTTTCCATTTGTGGTGTTCATCCAACTCCTTAATGGATGTTTCTATACATTTGTGTATTTTCCATCAAACACTTACGGGCTCAGCAACCAAGTGGTATATTGAACTACCACATGGTTCTTTCCAGGATTTCAACTCCCTTGCCATGTCCTTCCTCACACATTTTCAACTACCCATTCGATACGAGACGGGTACTGAACTCTTGACCTCCCTTCATCAGACTAACTCCATGCACATCTCTTATCATATTCATGAGTGGAGAAGATGACAAAGGTTGATCAAAGAAATCATTCCTAACCAATTATTGGCAGAATGGTTTACAAAATCACTTTTACCCCTGATCGCTCGTGACGTCGCTATAGGTGGCATTGTCACCGAAGAGCAAGCCATTGCAAGGGAACAATAATTAGATTTGGTTTACTCACAGTATCGTACTCTATATGAGTTGATCCCAAAAACTACCCATGCCACTACTGATCCATCAAAACCTTCATCTTCATCACATTCATATGTCATTATTGGCTCTATCAAAACCCAATCTCCATCCCAGTCAACTGGAACAACTAATCGATCTATTCCGGCATCCACCTGCAGTTTGACCGCACCTTCCTCTACCTCCTCTCCAACTCAAATCTCTGAGGTGAATGCAGTACAATCTGCCTCTTCACAACAATCTGGAGGTAAAAAGAATATAAAGAAAAAAATCAAAAAGAGCAATAATGAACAACCTAAAGCTCGAAACCCACCACCTGCTAACGAAAATCAACCAAAACGGAAGCCAAAATTCCCATGTCTTATTTGTGGTGACGATCACTACACTTGAGACTATCCACATCGCGATGAAGTGGCCAAAATTTTTAAGGGGAATTCCCAACCCGTCGTGCTTACTCATCCTTTTCCTCAGCAACAATCTATGGTTTCTCAAACTGCCTCTGCAGGGGGCAGTTCCAGGCACCCTTCTAATGATGAAGCCTTAACAAGTGCACATATTTATCTCTTCAATAGGATTGATTTAACCACTTGCTCTATGACTTACAATACTCCAGTTAAACCTGACAGAGGAAAATCCACTTACGATACTTCTATGGATCCCTCACCATCCTCCGTTAGTCTCCCACCTATCAATCCTCTGTCTAAATCACTTCAGATCGAGAAACCTATGTTCGAATCTATATTAGTAAATCTACCTTTAATCCTAGCTCGCGTGCCGCCCAGAACTACAACATTGTTAAAGATCTGGCACAAGCATTGTGTGCTATGTCTACGTTAGAAGTTCTACAACACTTCCCCAGTCAACGTAGAACACTCTTGGCCGCTATTGATGATTTTGATTTGATTCGTCCAACAATATCATGTTTAACCTAGATAATTTCTCTCCTTGACTCTCTCATCAACTTGCTTTCCAAGTTGACGTTGTTGTTCATAATCAACAAATTAACCGTACTATCTTGGATGAGGGAGCTTCTACTTGTGTCATGTCTTTAGCCTGCTAGAAAATATTGAAATCGCCCGCACTTAAAAAATCCCCAACGATGCTATGTGCATTCAACGAGTGAGGTTTTCATCCCCATGGAATTTTGCAGTCCCTATCCATCCAATTGAGTAAAAAATCCGCCTCTTTTGATGTCGAGGTGGTCGATTCTCCCCTCGATTACAAATTATTGCTTGGAATAAGTTGGTTCTATGCTATGTACGTCATTGCTTCGTCAGTATTTCGATGTGTGCAATTTACTCATCAAGGAAAAATTGTCACTGTCAATCAATTAGATTTCTGTACACTTGACGCTCGCACTCCTGCTACCAACAATATTCCCTTTCTGTGAGATCACAATATCATGTATGAAATCGTTGGTGTTGGATTGTTGAAAGAATCTAGCCTTATGGGTACCTTCCCTACACCTCTTCCACCCACAACAAATCATGTTGCCACAATCAATATGATTTCGACTATGGTTTACCAATCCCTGGAATCATCTGACCCTTGGGTTCTACCTAGTCCATTGGAATTCGATGTCCTAGGTGAATCCATGCCACTTAGTCCAATCGAAACCTCATATGTTGCTATCCAATATGTCTCTCCCTCCTCGGCTGACCAACATCTATTGGCACCTGACGGCTACTCGATGCCATCGTGGCTAAGTTCTTTGACATCGGCATTCAACTACATTTCCAAATTTTTTCCTTATGATGAATCAATAATGGAAATTCTTATCATCAAAGATGTACCTTGGGATGATAGCCATCATTTACCCTCTTTTCTTCCACTTCTCGAAGAAATCCAGGAAGATATACACTCTATTCTCCCCCCTGATGTTGTCCAATTTCCCCAATCACCTATACTTACACAAGATGTTATTTCTGAAGGGAATTTAGGAAACATTACCTCTATAATCAAAATAGATATTTTGATCAAGGAAGGTATCGTTGAAAATATTAATCTCAATATTAGTTGTACACCCTATGAAGTGGTTTCCTATACCGCTTTGTTTAAAGAATTTCACGATGTCTTCACTTGGAGCTATGAAGAGATGCCAAGGATCGATCCTTCGATCATTGTGCATGAGATTAAAACCTATCCAGGTGTAAAACCTGTTCGACAGAAACTCCACCCGGTCCATCCTAAGAAGACTGTGGCTATTAAGGTAGAGGATGAGAAATTATTGAAATTTGACTTCATCTATCATGTCCCTTTGATGGAATGGGTTTCAAACATTGTTTTGGTCAACAAGAAGCAAGGTACCATTCATGTCTGTGTTGATTATAGGGACCTTAATAAGGCGTGTCTAAAATAAAACTACCCTATGCCCTTCATCGACCAAATCATCGATAATTGCACTGGTAACATAATTTTATCTTTCATGGATGGTTTCTCGGGGTATAACCAGATTGAAATTTTACCTACTGATCAGCATAAGACAACCTTCATCTTCCCATGGGGAACTTTCACCTATCAGAAACTACCATTTGGCCTTAAAAATGTTGGTGCTACATTCCAGCGAGCCATGTCCTATGCTTTCCACGATATCAAACATATTGCAGAGCCTTACCTCGACAACTTACCTGCCCACTCATCCAATCGATCAGACCATTTTTTTCATCTACGGGCTATTTTTCTTCGATGTTGGTTCTACTGCATTCGTTTGAAGCCACATAAGTGTATTTTTTTTGTCGAATCAGGTCGAATCCTCAGCTTCGTTGTTTGTCGAATCAGGCCGACTCCTCAGCTTCATTGTTTTCAAGGATGGGATTCGGGTGGATCCCTTAAAAATTAACGCTATCTTGGCTTTACCACCACCTACCAATATGACACAACTCCAAAGTTTGCAGGCGAAAGAAAACTTTCTTCACCATTTCATTGGTAACTACACTAAGATTACAAAAGGATTTATGTGCTTGTTACAGAAAGATACCCCTTTTATCTGGGATGACACTGTTGAACGATTGTTTGTTGCTCTTAAGAATGCATTAACCAATGCTCCTTTGTTACATCCTTTGGATTACACAAAGGACTATATCCTTTACTTAGAAGCCTCCACTTCCACTATTGACATGGTATTAGTTCAAGAGGACCCTAACGATGAGGAACACGTGATATAGTATTTGAGCAAAATTCTATCTGGTCCAGAGCTTAGATATTCACATGTTGAAAAGTTGGCTCTGGAAATCGTCATCGCTTTCCAGAGATTCTGTCACTACATTTTTCTACACACCACCACGGTTATTGTAGACTCGAACCCCATGTACCACATTTTGACACGTCAAGTTCTTGGGGGAAAATATTCGAAATGGATCGTTATCCTTTAGGAATTCGATCTTGAGTTCGCTAAATCCAAAACTAAAAATTCCCTGGTGTTTCTAGAGTTTATTTGCGACCTTTCCCATGCTGATGAAGATATTGAGCCAAGAGATCCTCTCCCAGATGAAAATCTGTTCCCCATTATCATGTCTGATCCTTGGTATGGAGATATCCTTCTTTATCTCCAGACCCAACATTTTCAGCTCGATATCTCTCGTGAATAACATCATCATATTCACCACCATTCTTGTCGTTACCTTATTATTGATGAAACTTTATACCGCTGTGGCATTGACACTATCCTGCGACGATGTCTAACTCATGAAGAGGATGAACACGTTCTCAATGACTGTCACCTTGGAGCCTATGGCAGTCATATTTCTAGGATGGGTACAACTTAGAAAATATTATGTCTCGACTACTTTTGGCCCTCAATTTTCAAAGATTGTATTGAGGCAGTCAAAAAATGACCACCCTGCCAAGTTTTTCACAAAAAGGCATGAACCTACCTTGCTCTATTGCATCCCATTGTTTCCATCAACCCCTTTTCCAAATGGGGCATTGATTTCATGAAATGTAATCCTACCTCAGCTGGGGGACACAGTTATATAATCATTGTCGTCGATTACTTTACAAAATGGGCTGAGGCTATGCTTACCTTTCTGAACAAAGGTCATACTACAACCCTTTTATTTTTTAATCACATCATCACTCACTTTGGTGTTCCACAAGCCATTGTCACTAATCATGGTTCACATTTTCAGAACCAGATGATGAGTGAGTTGCATGCCAAGTTGGGTTTTCGCATTGAGAACTCATCCCCTTATTATCCTCAAGATAATGGACAAGTTGAAGCCATCAACAAAATCCTTAAAAACATGATTCAATGGATGGTATGGAAAACAAGACATCCTAGCATTTACAACTTTTCTCCGCTCTCTGGGCTTATCGGATCTCAGTAAAAACCGCTACTGGTTTCACTCCTTTCCAGCTAGTATATGGCATAGAATTTGTTTTACCAATCGAGTGCGAAATTCCTTCATTAAAACTCAAAATAGAACTCCTGCCCCACACTTCTGCTAAAGAATAAAGTTTCTTACACTTGACTATCTTGGATGAAACACGTCATGATGTTGCTCTCATCAATTAGACGTATAAAAAACAAATCAAGAATCAATACGACAATTCTGTCCATCCTTGCACTTTTGCAGAAGGAGACATAGTCCTCATTTATGAACAGGCTCATGACAATTTAGGGATAGGTAATTTAAAACCTCTATGGCATGGTCCTTACATCGTGAAACGTTTTCTACATAGAGGCACCTAAGAGTTAGTAGACTACGATGGAATCTTCTTGGGTGAGCCTTGGAATGGGATTTACTGTAATAAGTACTATTGCAAGATACCAGATATATAAAATATGCAGAACAGAAACGAAATGCTAGAAATAACAGAATAACAGTAAAATATCCA
>SNQJ01S0065682.1:20237-40225 GCA_010110895.2 Picea sitchensis
TCCGGAGAGTTATTTTCCAAGTACTAGCAGAAATACTCCTTTACAGGGTGATGAACTTCGAGATCAGAATATTGAAGTTGTTGATCAAGTTATTAATGATGATATGGATGGAGATAACGTTAGTGATACAAATCATAAATATGAGATACATAGATTGATCTAAGACACATTTTCTCCAATGGATGAGGACAACCAGGATTATAGTCATTATGTTGATCCTCTACTCGAGAAGTCAGGTCAACCTCTTTATGAAGGCTCAACAACAAATATTCTATCTACTATATTGTTTTTGATGAACTTGAAGGTTTTGAATGGTTTATCAAACACATGCCTCACACACATACTAAGGTATTTAATTTGTTAATTATTTATGCCTGCATGTTCACAAATACTTAAAAGGTTCAATTTTTTCTTGTATTGCTATTGTTTTCTAATTTGTAAAGTATGGATGTGATATTGATGAGTAATATTGTTTACATTGACTTATTGTTTTGAATTTTGTAGATTGTTAGGTGAATTTCTATTACCGATGTCAAATATTTTTCCACGCACATATCGAGAAATATTCATGATTATGAAAGAAATTGGAATGGAGTATCAAGCTATTGATGCATGTCCTAATGATCACATCATATAGTATGGACAATATGCATTAGAAAATGAATTCACACAATTTCAAATAAGTATATATCGAACCGATAAAGCGTCAAAGAAGGTGTCTCACAAATTTCTTCGTTATATTCCAATAATTCCACGTTTCCAGCGGTTGTTCAGGTGCCAAAGTATAGCACAGTTTATGGATTTCCATGCAAAGAACAAAATTTGATACGATGTTCTTTGAATTCCTGCAGATGGTTCTGGATTGAAGTACATTGAAGAAAAGTGGCCAATTTTTAAAAAAGAAACTCGTAATGTTAGACTTTCATTGGCAGTTGATGGTGTCAATCCATTTGGAGAGCTTCGTTCTATGTACTCAGTGTGGCCTGATTTTGTTATAAAAAATAACCTTCCTCCTTATATTTCGATCAAGAGAGAGCACACATGTTGCCAATGATTGTTCCAAGTATTTAATTACCTTTTATTTTCTTTAAAGTATGACAAAATATTTCATTTCTTTGTTTTGTGCATGGTAATTATGTCTTTTATATATAACGACATCTAGATAAGTATAATTAATCATGCAGTATGTTGAACCAATTAGGTAAGTACCAAGTTAAAGATATGAAAGTATATATTGAGCCTCTTATAGATGAGTTGTTGAAGTTATGGGATGGGGTCACTATGTATGGCATCTCTAGACCAATAGGGAAAATTTGATTTCAATTCCATGGAATACTATCATGGAGAATTCATGATGCTCCCAGGTTAACACATTTTTGTGGTATATTGTTACTTTCTTTTGTGATATATATATATATATATATATATTGCAAATATCATGCATTATTTTAAATTGTAACTCTCATTCACTACATTAATTCATATATCTTGTAGGTATTCAAACAAAGGGTAAATTTGCATGCCCAATTTTTGGTCCCAGGATAAAATCTCGTCATTCAAGGAGTTTAGGAAAATAAGTGTTTGATGGGTATAGGCACTTTTTGCCTAAGAACCATAGTTATCGAACTACATACAAAGAAAAATTCGATGGTAAAGAAGAGAATGGAAAAAAACCATGAAGAATGACACCTCACCTATGGAAGTTGGAATATATTAGAAAGCATCAAGGTATGCAAATTATTTATGTATGATATATTATATAAATCTTTGGTTAATTTCATTAGCATTAATTTCATTTTGTTTTATTAATTAGTGTTAGTTTCAATTTGTTGGTGTTTCATGAATGTCGTAAAGGCATGAATGGGCTTCCACGAGGAATGAAAAGTTACCTGATGCAATTCAGTAGGTTGCCATACTACGAGTACCTACAAATAGTTCATCTATTTGATACAATGCTTATCAGGAAGAACATAATATAATTGTTATGGTGAATATTAGATGGAAGGACTGACAAAGAGAGAATTGGAAAGATTTGTAGTGACATCCAGGAAGCTAATCACACATTGCAAAGTGTTATTATTAATTCTAATGGTGATGGTCGTGAACAAAATACTAGTCTTCTTGGTTATTGATGGAGCAATGGAGCAATATTGTAAAAGAGGTCATTCAAAAAATTAAGTTTCCGAGAGGGTTTTCATCGAACATACAAAATATCTTAACGAAAAAAGTTCATTTTGGTGGGGTTAAAACACATGAATGCCATACATTCCTTGAGGTAATTAGTAGGTTATAATATATTTCCTTATTGGAATGCATTTTTTGGAAACAAATAAATTTTTTTTTTTTTTTGTTACAGTATGTTCTACCTTTATCTCTCCAAGACGACTTTGACAACATAAAACAAATTATTTATGTACTTGGAAAATACATGAGGAAAGTAATGTTTTATATGGAAAATGTACTTCTTATGTGATTTGTAGCGGAAATTATTGACATATTATGTTTTTTCTGCAAATTTATGTATGCCTTGATATTATTTTTTTGCATCGACATTTTTAGGTGGCTTTCATCAAAATAAATCCATAAAGAAGATATAAGGTATTGGAAGAGAGAAATTCCCCGACTAATGTGTCAAATGCAACAGTGTCTACCTCCAGCATTTTTCAATGCACAAGAACACTACCTCATACACCAAGTTGAGGAGATTGAATTATGTGGACTAGTACACACAAGGTCGATGTGGATGGTGGAGAGGCAGTTGAAGTCATTGAAGGGTTTTGTTAGACAAAGAGCACGTCTCAAGGCTTCTATGGTTGAGGGATATATGGTATATCAATGCATGGTGTATATTAGTCAATATCTACCTAAATGAGAAAAAAATATGAATGTGCCTCGCATTTGGCATCTCGACTCCATCAACAAATTTGAAGGGGAGTTCCTATTGGAGAAAGGTAAAATGAGGACTATGAAAGGCAATTATTAGATGTTGATGTAGATTTAATATATTACACATTTATTTTTCCAATTTTATTTTATCATACTGATTTTTTATATTTTTTTTTTCTACATATTGAACTATATTAAACTATTCATTTATTAACAATAGCTAATTAATGATATTAAATTGTTATTTTATCATATAGTTGCTCGAGAGTGGAATTCTTTACATTATACATTGCAAAGAACCTTGATTGGATGGAGCATTGGATATAATATATTGAATATTACTTCGGTAGGTTATCATGGGAAGGGGTGAGTAAGATGATTAAAACAATGCATCGTCATCGAGATCAATTTCATGATCTTACGTCAAGGGAAGTTGATTTATCCTTTGGTTTAAAAGATAAACATGCAAGTAAATTGTTTACCCACGTTTTCCTAGTTATTTCCCAATTTTTCAATGTATTTGGTTTGTTTAATTTTTGAAATATTATTTACTAAGTCCTATATGAGGTTTATTAATTGGCAATGTATTTTTCACTTGTTGTCCATGTTGCATTTGAAACATCACAAGGCTATGTGGTGTAATGGTCGTAAATTTTGTATCGAAATGTTGGATGATAAGACGAAAACCTCAGATTGTGGGATAATTGCAGTGTTTAAGGTCACCAACATTTCCTCTAGAAGTGATAGAAATCCGGAAGAAACTGAGAATAGGTACTATTGACATTTGGAGGATATAATTGAGTGTGATTTTAATTCCTTTAAAATAGTTTTGTTTGAGGTGAAATGGTACAGGCTATGGATGCATGAACATGATCCTGAAAGAACTGTTATTGAGCATGATAATGGATTTACCATAGTTAATACAAGGGCATTTGAACCAAGTATAGAGCCTTATGTTCTTCCTAGTCAATGCGAGCAAGTATTTTACTCAGAGGTACCTGCTAAAATAGGTTGGTCATACTTTGTTAGATATGATCCAAGAGAAAGACCAGTAAAGTATAATCATGTAGACGAGGATGAAGATAATAATGAGGAAGAATATCATGATTATGCATATTAGGAGCAGGTGGCTATAGTCGATGTGTCAAAAGAATAAGTTGAAGAAGTTGATCATCCAAATGTAGCAAACGACGATCTCATTGACGATATCTATTACTATATTAGCGAAAATTACGTTGATGATGATGTTGATATGAATGGTCCTTTCACCAATATCGATTATGAACCAGATCCCGATACAGATGTTGAGCTAGATGAAGAAGAAGATGAATGATATTTAATTGTTGAAAAGAAGAGGTATGTGTTTATATCTTTTATATGATCTTTATATGTTTTTATTTTGTATAAAAGAGTATATGTGACATGTTATTTATAATTTCAAATTAGGTATGGGGAAATTGAGAGTGATGTGAAGGGGGGGGGCATAATTAGAGCTTCCACCTTCACGTGGTTTCCCATGTTTAGTAGAGAATGAACTATTCTCGAAACCAAGAGGAGCTCTGCGCGACTGAGCCTAATCATGTAATACTTGACCCTATTAAGGCGTGATAGTAAGTGGCTTAGGATTAGAGTTATAACACTTGAGGCCTACTTAATAATTGAACAATGAAGTATGGCTTCAAATAAGGAGAAATCAAAGAAGTTTAATATAACAATGTATGCACCTTCTCACCCCTATTGTTATGTGTATATTCTCCTATAGGACCTCGTAGGCCTTTCTGTCTCCACTCTATTGATACCTATCTACCTACACAAACAACCACAAGTAGAAGAGGGAAAGATTTCATCATAGACATTAATATGTCCGGGGTAAGTTTCAGAGGCCTGTAAAGAGTTATCTTATAGGTTGAAAGTGAGTTTAGAAGGAAGGGAGTTTAGATGACAATGAGTTCAAGTATCACTTCATGAAACATATTCTCTAACATGAATCTAATGAAATTTGGGGTTGTAGAGGCATTTCATCAACCTATGTGGTAGCATTTCATCCCCATCAGGCCAGTCAGGAAGGGTTTCCAGACTCAAATATTACTCACACACCCACTCTATGTATCGACCCATCTCGTCCTCATTTCGTTTTAATTTTCTTGGTTGAATTTTAAAGGAAACAACTATTAAAAGACATTGTAATAGGGATAGAGTACATGATGGGCAACAATGACCTGTGAATGGGGCCAATGTTGAAATTTTTTCAAAAATGTTTATGTATGCAGTGCAATTTGACATGGATAGATTATTTGTATGTATTGACGATATGGGAGGGTTTCCAAACTCAAACATCACTCACACACCCAACAAAATCCAACCTGTTCCTTAGACACAATTGTATGTACACCGTGAAAGTCAGAATTCCTTACTCTTTTTGTGATGCAATTTCCACATGAATGATTCATTGTCACCATCAATAAATGCTCATATTATGATCCACAACCACATTTGACCGAAGATAATGTATCACCTTTAGTGGATCATACATATGTAGTCTATCCCTACTAGTTAATTGGAAAAACCTCCTTCACAATTGAATTATGTGGCCACTTCCACCATTTTTTTAATATCAACTCCCATAAATAATGAGCCTTTGACTCATTTTCATGAATTAGGGAGATAGATTAAAACTGGAAATTTATCCGTAAGGGTAACAAATCCAATTTCACCCCCTATGTGCAAAAGTGTCGAGTCCTACTTCTTCGACCATGATATTTCCTAACGATGATAAATTATTAGAGGCCACAACCTTTTTATATAGTCCTTAGGATAACCTCCATAATGTATCTCCTATTGAATTTCTCCCTAGGTCTATCTACCCCACTACTATCATTTCCTTATACTCTATCCCTTTGGAAATATTGATCATTTTGATTCATCTCTATCAACAACACCTCTGACTTGAAGAAGATACCTTGGATTAAATTTCCATACTTAATATTATTGATGTTTCCATCAAACGAGATGTTTTCAAACTATTTCGTGTTGACATGAAGTATCTAATATGACTTTCCAATTTTTGGGGGGGGTGTAGGACCTTGCATTGAATTGTATGGTACCTATAGATCATTTTCTTATCCATGTTTAGAGGAGTAAGATATATTATTGAACTTTCATATAGAATTAGGATCATTTCCCTCTGCATTATTTCATTTAAACCTTTTTCCACCTTAAAATTGTCCTAGGAATATCCCTATTGAACATTGGTACAATTCCATCTTCTCACTTTGAAAACATCTAATGGTGGAGCCTTTCTACGATGGGTTACCCTAGAGTAGTACCATTTTTCCATTTGGCACCCATCCTAATAATATTTATCACCAAGAGCCCATGTAACTTGTTTTTTCATATGGATATTTATTCTCATATGTAATCTAGTTCAATAGTAACCTAATGGGAAATAGTAACCTGTGAATGGGGCCAATGTTGAAATTCTTTCAAAATGTTTCTATATGCACCGAAATTTGACATGAATGGATTGTTCGCATGCCTTAATGATATGGAAGGGTTTCTAGACTCAAATATACAGTACTAAATGTGGGAACATGTGTATTGTAAATGAATTTTAAAAGGAACAATGAACAGACATTGTACTAGGTCTACACATGGGCAATGGTGACCTGTGAATGGGGCTAACGTTGAAATTTTTTCAAACTGTTTCTGTATGCATTGAAATTTTACATGGATAGACTATTTGCGTGCCTTAATGATATGGAAGGGTTTCTGGACTAAAATGTGACTCACACGCCCACTTTTTTCCATCATCAATTCATCATGTAAACCATAAACCCTATTTTTCTTTCAAAGTACACAAATAGCTTGACACAAGTTTTAAGTTTGCATCAACCTTTCTTCATTTTTCTTTCAGGTTCTACATTGTATATACAATGTATGTGTGCCATAGTTGTGATGAAAAATCCCTCTTTTCATTCATTGTTTAATCAACACTAAAAAATGTCTATGATGAATGGCCCATGCATCCCTAAGGAAATTTATATGATCTTGTACCTTGTCGTTTGACCCTAGAGCATTCCTTAGACAACCATGAGAACCATACTTCATGTTAAAAATGCATTTTAAATGACCATTTTTATATCACATATTGCATGTGTGATTTAATAAATCCCTATGCATGGACCATGAAAGATAAAATGAAATGGGGTCTCCAACTATGGGGACTTTGGACTAGTCTAAGTTTAATTCTAAGTTGTATTCCTAGTCCTAGTTGGTCTAAGTGAAAGTACTAATCCTAATATGTAGGATCATGCCTATCAAATATTACATAATTGAAATCATCCTTTTCAATGTGGGTCACTTTTTAACAATATTCCATGTGGTGCATATGGGAGATATTTATATCAACAAATTTTCCTAGAACAATCCACATCTATGGTGTTGCAGGAGGTGGGATTCCCTATAGATGATTTGGGTGATTTTTTTCAAATAAGGGTTGTATGTGGTTGTTCACAATGTAAAGGAATAAGAAACATCTATTTTTGAGTAAGTGCTAAATAATAATTTTCAAGATAAAATTCTAGATGTTTATGGAAGTATATCTCCTATAGTTATTCCTAACCCCATAAGTGAAGTTGGGAATACATTGGAAAAAACTAATTTTAGGATTTTTCTTGAGCCTATGAGAAATGTGTCTATCATAGCCAACCCAAGCATGTTTCCTACTACCCCATCTTGAAGTGCTAAGTGTTTAGATACCCAAGAATCAATTGTTGGACCTATTATTAAAACTAGGCGATCTAAGGTGGTGGGTGCAATAGTGAAGAGTTTGCTAAAGATAAATACACAATAAAATATTTCGCAATATGATGTTAGGGAAGACCTTTTAGATATTTCCTTCCCTCAAACTTTAGAATTTGCTTTAAAAACATAATTTAATCACACTCTCTTTCGTGCATGGTTCAATGTTAAACCATTTCTTACAATTGGATAACTTTTCCCCTTTTGTGGTAACAACTATGTAATTTCCCCCTCTAAAATGCTCATGTACTTGAAACCGATGCATATAAATGACATGCGAATGGGGTCAATGTTGAAATATTTTCAATTTGTGCTTGTATGGACTTAAATTTGACATGGTTAGACTACTCACATGCATTGATGGTATGGGACAGTTTCCAGACTCAAACATGACTCACACATACAATTTGACAATCAAACAAGAAGCCTATAGAATAATTAATGTGAATGGGGACAATGTTGAATTTTTTTTCAATTTGTCCTCGTATGGTGTTGGCACAGGGGCAGACCCAGGGTTCAACTCCAAGAGAACACTAACAAGCCCTAACTATTGGCCCTTTCTACAACTAGAGGAAATACAGAGTGGATTCACAACAATAATACACAGTCACCTAGTTATTCTTTATCTTCCTTAAACCTACTGCGCAATTTATATTTCAGATCTAATAAAATATCACAATAACAACATATCAAATGACAGAGAACACAACATCAATCACACATAACACAAGATATATATGGTTCACCCTCTCCCTAGGGCTACGTCTAGAGAATTGTGCTTTATAATATATTAAGATGGAAGCATACAATTCTTATCTGCGCTCTTAGCTAGCAGATATTATCTTCTCCTCTCTCTTTCTCTCCTCTCCCTATGTGCCCAACTGTAGGGTTGATATTCACACCCATTTTAATATCTTACAATACAGAAGTCCCTCACACACAACACTTCTGTCTCACACAATAGTACTCACTCGATCACACAATAACAATGAACTCTCAATCAACCTAGCACCAACCCATCCCAGGTCCTTTAGACCTTTATTTATACATTTCAATAGCTCTCGGACACCCTTAGGTTAAAACCTAAGTGTCAAAACCCTCAATACCAAAACCCTAGGTCAACTTGACCCACATTTTCATGGCTTCACCAGTCTATCTTTCCTTCCTTCATGCACGATGCTCCAAAGCATTTGTTGATATCTTCTTTCGCTTGTTGAGTTTTCCATGATCCCTCTTCCTTTCTGATCTATCATCATCGATCTCATAGTCCAACGTCTTGCTTTATCTTACTTTGCACCGTCTTTTCTTCTCTTTCGCTCACTTCAGCCCAGTATCAGTCACTATGTCTTCCGTGCATTTCGCATTTTGCTTTTTCTCCATTAATCTTCACTTGATTTGATATCCAAGGGC
The DNA here is from genome assembly GCA_010110895.2 of Picea sitchensis. NCBI lineage: Eukaryota > Viridiplantae > Streptophyta > Pinopsida > Pinales > Pinaceae > Picea > Picea sitchensis. The sequence continues at coordinate 29,334 of SNQJ01S0065682.1, forward strand.
CAACAGGCCCCCAACCCTCACCTGTAACTCGCCCCAAGGCACTTCAAGTCTAAACTTCATGTTTTAGTTTGAATTTAGACTACACAGGGCAGCCTGTGCTTTCTACTATGTCCCTCCCTTCTATGTTCATACTATATTTTCTGTGTCAGGTACCTAGTTTCAACTACACCTGGTACCTAGACGCTTTTTCTCATGCTTTTACTGAGAGCTATGAGGCAATTGGTTGTCATAATATAATTTCAACTGGCTTCCATTCACCAAACCTTCCTTCCATTCTCTAGTCAAAATCTTCAACTACGCAACTCCTCCTTTTGTAATATAGGAAACCTCATATGGTCCAAGACAATGCGTCTTGAACTTCTCTGGATGCCTCATGAACTTACTATCATATACCAATACCAAATATCGTTGCTTGAAAGATTTCTTCTTGATGTGTATGTTAGGGTAGGCCTTTTCTCTTTATTTTTGAACCTACTGGTGAAATCGTGTAATAAATTTGTCTTCTTCTAGTTCGACAAACTGCACAAGCCTCTCTTGCACAACATCAATGTAATCCATATATGTAAAGGCTTCAATTATCATACTAGGAACCAAATATTCCATGGGTACAACTGCTTCTAGACCATAGACCAATTTAAAGTGAGTCTGCATGGTCAGTTTCTTTCAAGTGGTTCTATAGGCCCATAATATTGTTGGTACTCTCAAATCCTAGTCATCCATGTTCACATTGCATATATTCGTCAGCGTTGTCTCCAATATCTTATTGAATGCTTCAAATGTCCCATTTTCTTGTGGATGATAGGGAGTGCTCTTCTGATGGTGAACTTCAAATTCTTGAGTCAAGGCTTCAATAGTCTTGTTAATAAAATGTGTGCCTTGATCGCTCATAAGGATTTTTGGGCATCCAAACCTGGTTATGATATCATCAAATATGAATCACACAGTTGTAGTTGCACTACAGTCCTTAACTGATCTTCCTTCTACCCATCTGGTCAAATACTCTGTCGCAATGATTATGTATCTAGCTCTTGTGCACTTTCTTGGTGGGTTGATAGGTCCTACGAAGTCAATGGCCCATTTCACAAATGCCTGTAAGGTCAGATGAGGCGCTAAAGGAATCTCATCTCTTCTAGACAGTTTCCCAACTCTTTGGCATACATCACAGGCCTTATAGTACTCCTTAGCATCTTTGTGTAGAGTAGGCCACCAAAGGCCAGCCCTAAGAATCTTCTGCGTTGTTTCTTTCCCTGTGTAGTGTTCTCCTGTGATGCCTTCATGTGCTTCTATGAGGATCAATGGTCTCTCTGCTTCCATAACACACCTCCTCAATATCTCATTAGGTCCCATCTTGTATAGTTTTCCAACTATAAGTGAAAAATTTGCAGCATGCACTACCAGTTGTTTCTTCTTGGTGATTGTATATTCACTAGGTGCCATTCATGTTGATAGGAACTGCACTATCTCCGCGAAGTGATCATCAACCTTCCTGATGGTCGGCAACTGTGCATCTAGTAGTGTATCCTCCAAACTAGTAGGCTCTTCTCCGTGTTCCAACCTTGACAAGTGGTCAGGACCTTTGCTCATTCTTCCTAGCTTAACCACGATCTCAAAATCATATTCCTGAAACAACAGAATCCATCTGCATATTCTTCCCCCCAACACTGGCTTGTTGACTAAGTATTTAAGAGCAAAATGATTAGTGAACATCTTAAAATGTCCTCCCAACAAGTAGTGGCGGAACTTCTACAGCGCATACACCATGGCTAATCCTTCTCGCTCAGTGGTGTTGTAATTAATCTTAGTTGTTGATATCTTTCTACTAGCGAAGGCTAATGGGTGGTCAATGTATCCAGCTCTCGGTTGTTCTAACACTTCTCCTAATGTGATAGAAGATGCATTAACATGCACATGAAATTCCTTACTCCAATCTGGGAAAACCAGAATGGGCACAGTAACCATTTTTTGTTTCAGTGTGTTGAAGCTTTGTTGGCATTCTTTTGTCCAATGAAACTGACAGTGCTTCTTTAAAAGCTTCTCCATGGGTGTTGTGATCTGTGCATAACCCTTAATGAACTTCCTGTAGTATCATGTATGTCCTAGCGCAGTGCACAGTTTTTTTACTGAAGTAGGAGGGGTTAGATAGACTATAATGGAAATCTTGGATGGATGTACCAGCAATCCCTACTTACACACAATATGGCCCACCAACACTCTGAAGGGTGAAAAGAAAATGCACTTCTTTAGGTTCAAGGAAATATGACACTGCCTGCAATTATCCAACATTAGTCTTAAACATTCAATATGATTTTTGAAAATGATGAAAACAGTCCAATCATCAAAATATGCTTCCAAGAATTTATGTGAAAACTCCTTAAACGCTTCGACCACCACCCTGGAAAAGATGGTTGGTGAATTCTTCAATCCAAATGGCATCACAGTATACTGGTAGGATCCCCATTCTGTGGCAAAGGTGGTCTTATGGAAATCCTCCTTCGCAATCTGGATCTGGTGGTATTCTGAAAATCCATCTGTAAAGAATATACCTCCTAGCCTCCTACATTATCTAACACTTCATCAGTAAATGGTGTAGGGAATGGGTCATGAAAAAAGGCATCGTTCAGCTTCCTGAGATCTACGCATATCCTAATCTCTACTGTATTCTTGTCTTGTACCACCATAAGGCTAATCCACTCTAACTCTTCAATAGGTTATATGATTCCTACTTCCAACATTCTTTCGAGCTCAATATTCACTTTCTCCTTATATTTAGGGTTCAATCTGTAGGGTCTCTGCTTGACTGGCCTGGCATATGGTTTCAAAGGGATCCTCATCTCTCCCATAGGCCCTTTAATTCCCTTCATATCAATGAACTTGGTTGGAAACAAGTCCTAATATTCATGCAGTAACTTTGTGATCTTGTCAATAGTGGCATCATCCCAATAGTCTCCAACATTAACAAGTTGTGGTGTATGTTTTGTTCCAATGTTGATATTTTTTATTTTAATTGCTTGTCCTGGTCCTTCTACATCTCTTTGGCCTTCTGTTTATGCGATTTTCACATTTCTAGGATCATCGTCTTCATCAGCATTGATATTGTAACAGCCTTGCAACTTCTGAAGAGGCGCAGTCCATTCATCCTCTTCTTGATCCAAAGGGAGGCTAGGTGCCTCCTCAAACATTTTCTATCTTACAACCTGTAATGCTTGATCTACTATAGGGTATTGGCTTTCAAACAAAAAGGTATTTACAAAGTTCTGGGTCATACCTTCCCAATTTGCAGTGGTGAGGTGCAGTTCTTCTTGTAGGTACCAATTGATAGGGGTTGTGTCCAGTGTGTTAATGAATTTGTGTACCCATTTTTCTTGAGGAATGTTGCTCCAGGCTTCCTCGCAACTTTGCACGTGGTCCTTCAAACAACTTCGACCTGTGTACCTAACTTCGCAACCTTCTACTTTCTCTGAAAATCGTGTTGTCATCAAAGTGCGACATTGTACCCAGTCTGTAATATTATTTTTGTGAGTCCCCCACCATCTCGCTGGAGGTGATTTCAGGGCCTCAAACATTGCCAACAATATTTGTTGTGTTGGTTCAATTTCTTCAAAGTTCACAAAGAATTCTTCTAAGTGATTTAGACCATCAAAGGTGGGAAATTTATTTACTGTTGTGCCGATCCAGCGAACTTCTCTGGTTAATCTAGCACATATCCTTGTAGATACTTGGTACATTTTGTTCTGCCAGTTCTTGAGTGCTTCTTTTGAATCCTATGAGCATGCATTTTCAGTTTGCCAGCTCAAATTCCCATATATTGTAGGATTAATGTAGTCATGTTGTTTGGCTGTTAATTTGTAGATATTTTCTAGTTCATATGCACGGTCTTCTTCCCTAATGGATTTTGTGTATCTCTGACCTTCATCAGGATCCAAAGGTGCAATGACCCTAATTTCATCTCCTTCAAACGTCATTCTTCTTTTCTTTAAGTCAACCACAGTGGAATTATTGAAAGCCCAATCAATTCCTAACAGCACAAGGTAAGGACAACTATCATCAACTATCTCAATCACCTCGAAGTTTTCAAACATCCTTTCTCCGTCGATGTATAGAGGGACATGCTCCAGTCTTCCAAAGGGGCTTACATCTTGCTAATTAGCCATCCTAAGATTGATAGGGGAGTATATCAACTTAGGTTTTCCCATTAGTGCCCAGGCCTACTTCATCATGACATTGACCTCCGACCCTAAGTTGAGGACCACATAGTCTATATCGTACTCTCCAATATGAGCATTAATGTGTAGTTCTTTATTTGTCCTTCTCTTCTTGGATAATTGATGTACTACTTTATTCAATAAAGGATCTACCCTTCCTATCTCATACTATCTGACCAAATTTTATATTTCTTGTATGTATTTTTCATCTTTAATCAACTCAATAAACATATACAAGAAAATAACAAGTTTACTCACCTCTTTTTCATCTCTGGGCGAAGAAGACTGATCAAATGCTAGAGGCATTCCACATTCTCTTACTTCTGGTCGTGTCTTCGATGAAGATCCTTGGTCTCTCCTGAATTCTTTTCTTCCCTCCTCAAAGATTTGTTTTTCTTTCTTTGCATCAAAATCTTGTGTCTTCTCTATAGCTTTCCTGACTCCTAATTTTTCTATAGTCTTTCCCTAGGTCACTCTGTCTTATCCTGTAACAATGCCTCCTCTAGTGATAAAAATGAATCTAGGATCTGCTATGTGAGGTTCTGCTTTGATTAGTTGTATTTGTTGGTTTCCTCCTTGTTTCTCCTGAAGCTTAGCCATCAATTCTAGACATTCCTCGATAACATTCTCGAATGAGTTGCAATAGCTGCAAGTGGTACAAGGGTTCCAACAGTCCCTTCCCAAGTGTTATGGTTGTGCGTAGTTATAATAGATGATCTTTCCTCAACCTCGACCCATAGCTCCTCCTCTTCCTCTTCCTCAGAATCCACCATGAGGGTTGAAGTTTCCTCTTCCTGAAGAGTTATACCGCGCAGTGCTTCCTTCTTGTTGTACTTTTCCTTGAATTTTATATATATCCCTTGACCTTTCATGCATGAGATCGTAAGCCCTACAATCCCTGTCACTGTGTCCCACTGACTTACAGAACGTGCAATACAGATTTGTGGGCGTCTGAACATATTTTTTCATATAGTAACATTCACCAGAGCGATGTCAATTTCTACATACGTCGTACCAAGGTAGGGTAACTTGCTTCAAAGGGGTCGGAGCTCCAGAGGCCAAGTATTCATGAAATAGGGGACAGTACTCCTTTTCATGGCCTTCTAATTTGCATATGATACACCAGATGTCTTCTCTTTTATCTTTTCCATTATCTTTCTTCATATCTTCGACCTGCAGTGATAACCTAGTTAGATGACTCAATATTTGACTCATACCTGAGCTAGATTCTCCCATCGGGGATGATTCTAATTTCATGGCGATCTCCAGTGCCTCATCCTGCGAAGTAATCTTTTGTTGCATCAAAGGAACTCTGATGTGTGGCAAGAGGGTAGAAATGAACCATTCATTATTCTTCTCATCTGGGATCTGGAAACTCAAATGGCCTGTCAAGGTATTAAATCTATGGTCAAACTCCCACACAGGTTCAGTTGTTCTCTGCTTGATTTCTTTTAGTTCTGTAATGCACTGCGACTCTAATTTAGGTTTCTCGAATTCGGAAGTTAGCGCAACCTTAATGGCATTCAACGGTTTAGGTGTAGCTCCTTGGACAAATTTCATGTACCAACTCAGTGCGCGATCTCTTAGGGTAGTGTTGAACTGAGCTCGTTTGACAACTTCATTGATGATATTCTTAATATTCCACACAGCTTCACATAGAAACCAGTGTTGATCAAGATCTTCAAATCCATCTCCTCTAAAGGTAGGTAACCTCATCTCATCTTCCATAAATCTTCCTAGGTTTCTTGACTGAGTATGTGGTCGACTACTAGTGACAGTGCTCTGAGTGTTTTGATGACTTAGGTTACTCTGGTTACTTAACGTTGTTGAATCAACAGGAGGAATAATAGTACTTACTTCAACAGTCGACACAATTCTTCAACAGTGGATTCTGAATGATCTTCATCTATCAGATCTTCCTCTTCTCCACTGTAGAAACCCTCGTCCCCATAGTTCTTCTTAAATAGGTTCGCGAGATGGACTTCTCTGAACACTCTCCCACTACGCATATGTCCAGCCTTTGTGTCGTTTTCGTTGTCTGGATTTTTGAACATTATATCTTTCGATCTGACCAATTACTATATCTTCAAGATTTTATTCTCATGCAATAGCATCTTGATATTCAACTTCAGAAAATGTAAAAATTTTCCTCTAGGTCCCTTAAAGAAATATCTCTCTGCTTGGTTATACGATTCCACTCTGTCAACAACAAACTCGGTGATATTCCCTCAGCTGGTACTATCAAACTAGTGGTCTACTTCTCTTGACATGATGTTTTCAACTCTCTTTACCTTCTTTATCAGCGCCGATGTACAAACCACAAATGTTCTAGATCTAATCTCAAATTGGGTGTCTACTAACCTAGCTAGCCACTCGTATAACTCCTGGTAGATTCCTACAAAGAAAATCTCATGTATATCAGTAAAGATATATATTTCCAACCAATCCTCTATACCAAGAATGGTTTTCTTATTCTGGGCTTCGGTGAAGTCCTTTTCTTGATCTTCTATCCACTTCTGAATCTTTGTCTTCGATGGGAACCACCTTGACATTCCCTCAAGAGTATTCCTATCTCAGCAACAAAACCATTTGTTGGCATAGGAGCAGACCAAGGGTTCAACTCCAAGAGCACACCAACAAGCCCTAACTACTAGCCCTTTCATAAACATATGCGAGGAAGATGCAATCTCACCCGAAGTAGCTATAGGGGGTTGTAGGACACAAGTGTCTACAACTAGAGGAAATGCAGAGTGGATTCATAGCAACAATACACAGTCACCTAGTTATGCTTTATCTTCCTTAAACCTACTCTGCAAGTTATATTTTAGATCTAATACAATATCACAATAGCATCATATCAAATGACAAAGAACACATCATCAATCACACATAACACAAGATATACGTGGTTCACCCTCTCCCTATGGCTACGTCCACAAAAATGTGCTTTATGATATATTAAAATGGAAGCATACAGTTCTTATCTACTCTCTTAGCTAGTAGATCTTCTCTTCTCCTCTCTCTTTCTCTCCTCTCCCTACGCACCTAGTTATAGGGTTGATCTTCGCACCCAGTTGAAGATCTTACAATACAGAAGGCCCTCGCACACAACACTTCTCTCTCACACAATAGTACTCACTAGATCACACAACAACAATAAACTCTCAACCAACCTAGCACCAACCCATCCCAGGTCCTTTAGACCTTTATTTATACATTACAATAGCTCTCAGACATCCTTAGGTTAAAACCTAAGTGTCAAAACTCTAGATACCAAAACCCTAGGTCAACTTGACCCATGTTTTTCAGGGCTTCATCAACCTGTCTTTCTTTTCTTCACGCCTGGTGCTCCAAAGCATCTGTTGACATCTTCTTTCGCTTGTTGAGTTTTCCATGATCCCTCTTTCTTTCTTATCTGTCATCCTCAATCTAGTAATCCAACGACTTTCTTTATCTTACTTCACACCGTCTTTTATGTTCTTTTGCTCACTTTGAACCAGTACCAGTCACTGTGTCTTCTGCACAATTTGTATTTTGCCTTTTCTCCCTTAATCTTCGCTTGTTTCCATATCCAAGGGCCAACATATGGACTGAAATTTCATGACATGTTAGTACAAAACACATGCATTGATGGTATGGGAGGGTTTCTGGACTCAAACATGACTTAAACAAAGAATTCGACAATCAAATATTCTTTGGTTATTCTATCAAAACCCAAAAATAAGGCGTGTCTGCTCCTGTACCTGACCCTTATTATAAGTGACATGTGGATGGGCTCAACATTGAAATATTTTCAATTTGTTCTTGTACTTGACCCTTCTTATAAGTGACATGTGAATGGGCTCAACATTGAAATTTTTTCAATTTGTGCTTGTATGGACTTGTCATGACAAAGGCTCTAATTACTAGGTCATTTTTTCCATGCTATGCTCGAGGACATGGTTCTAAGTGGAGGCCATTTATTGTTGTGAGATACACATGCAACTACTTATGGATCCTAATTTTAACATACCATTTGATTGGACGTAGGCCCTCAAGATATTCTCGATTATATCCCTATAAATCTCCTATAAGTGACCAACTTCAACAAATGAAAAAATGAGTTCCTTTGTTTGACATGTCGTCTACTCCATTGTCTTCCTTTCCCTTAAAAAATACTAATGAATAAATTTCCCATTCATCTTATGGACATATATATGATTCAAATTCCTATTTTAAAGTAGGTCAGTTGCATCATAAAACATTGGCCAGACATGCCAAAGGATCCAATCAATAGGTCATTTTTTTCATGCTTTCCATGGGTACATGGAACATTGTTAAGGCTACTTGGTCATGATGAGACACATGAATTGCAATTACAAGGAAAATTAGAGGCCCAACATCAAATATTGAGAGAAATAAGAATGATCCTTGGGGACTAAGCCATGAATTGGGGATGAAGAACTAAGGATTTAGTCCCTAATACATTGTTCATGGGGATTAGAGGCCGTGCATGTGTATTTGAATGATGTTACATGGATTGCAAGTGAAATTTATTCCCTATAGGAGGATTAGAAAACAAATTTCAAGGATTTTGCACAATCGAAATGGTTCTTATAGTTCAAGCCATGATTTCATTTTGATATTTGTATTCATTTTATATTATTTAATATGGGACATTTTTTTCTAGTCTTCTTAATGACGTCCTAATTTCTCATATGCATGTTTTCTCTCCCAATAGTAGATCGGGCCCAGGTCACATATCCTCCTTTACTCTGTTTGCATAAATGAGGTCTATTAGGCACTTCATAATCCTTTAGAAAATGTAGCAGATAGAAAATTTATTCTTGGTAAGATAATTGACATGAAATACCATTATAGAACTGTGTGAAATTTTTTAATGAGACAAAGAGTTCATTTAATTAGAGAAGGGTTTGTTACCAAATATGATAATCATGGAGCCTTCAGTTATCAACTATGGGTGTTTTATGCATCTCTATACCAAAGGTGATAGGCTTCTAAAGCAATGGAGATGAGTAAGGGAATGGAGGCTTATGGTATAAAGCACAACACAAAGATGTATTCAGTGTTGATTAATGGATATGTGCAATCAAATGATTGTGCAAATGCCTTTGCCATTTTATTTTAAAAGAGATGATGAGAGAAGGTTTTAAGCCTGATTTTGTAGCTTATAACATTATTTCAAATGCATTTTGTAAACTTGGTAACATATACCATGCCATTAGAACTCTTGATCAAGATCATCACCATGAACTTTACCACCATAATTTATGGATTTGCAAAATTTGGATATATGAGTAGAACTTTAGAAATGGTGGATCCAATGAGAATATGTGGCTACATATTGACTAAACAAACAATGATCTAATCCCCTTCACAAGTTTGTAAAATATAGAAAAAAAAAATGACAAGTGGCATCATGTCAAAGGGTTTAAGGATTAGTTTTTAAAGTTCATGGAAGAATACAAAAATAATCAAAATCTACTCAACCTTTGGGAGAGATAGGACAAATAGTAAAATGTTACTACAACTGGAATGGTTGGAGGTTAAATAGCATCAATTTTATTATTTTGTGGGAATATTAGGACACTGATTTCTTGAGGTGTCAAGATGCCACAAATAATCTTATCTCCCATTCTAATTTTAGAAAGTAGTTACACAAAAAGAGGAGCCTATAAATCAGTAATCAAGAAAAGGATAAAAGGTAGTGGTCAAGACTTAGAAAAGGTTGGAATTTTTATAGCCTAGATATTGAGTTTATGTGTATCCCAAGGGGTCATTATGTTATTGAATATCTGGGTTTCTACCAAAGGATTCACCACACATGGTTGCAGAAGCAATTTTCCTTTGTTTTATTGTTTCTTTCTTGTTTCTTTCATCTCTTTTTATTGTTTCTTTCTTATTTATTCCATTTCTTTTTTTCATGGAATTTATACATCCTATCTACACTTTTTTAATGTTCATAGTTAATGAATAAGTTATGATACAACTTCATTGTGGTTATTGATATTGCAAGGATTCTCTGAACATTTATAAATAGGTTATGATATTTAGTATCATTTTGTATCTTGTCACGAATGTTTCTGCAATATCTATAGTACGATTAAAGAATTCCAAGTATAGCCATATATGGTTTTTGATATTTATTATCAATATGCTTTATGCAAAGAATACCTTTCATGCTTGAATACATCTCCACCTCACCTACAATTTTCATGAATGAGTTTCAAATTATTGTATTCATTAGCCAAAGGCCTAGCACGTATTATGTCATATAATTAATTTCTAAAGACCTCCATACATATTCTATGTTTGTGATACTTGTGTTAATCTTTAAATAGAAGTGACTTCCATTCTCATTACCATTTGAAGCTATCTATCCTTCTTTAATATTCTTCTACATCTTTCATTTTATCATTTTATGTTTCAACCATTTATAAACAAGTTATAATATTTACTATCATTTTGTATATTGTCATGAATGACACTCTTTGCACATTTTTAAACAAGCTAGGATATTTGTTATCATTTTGTATTTTTTCATCAATGTTTCTGCAATATCTGTAATATGATTAAAGAATTATAAGTATATCCATATGTGGTTTCTGATATTTATTATCAATCTACTTTGTGCAAAGAATACCTTTCATTCTTGAATATATATCAGATATCCACCTCACCTACAGGTTT
>SNQJ01S0065683.1:0-35638 GCA_010110895.2 Picea sitchensis
CCACTATGAACGAAGATATAGAAGAAATAACAGAAAAGCAGGAATCCAAGCAAGAGGCAATGTACAACAGAATTGAGAGCAATCTCCAAGGAGTGCAGCAGGAACTTTGGTCTAGTCGCACAGTCTCCATTGTGCCCCTGCTAGAAGGAACAACATAAGAGGTAGATGAACCAGTTCAATTACTCAAGATTGTTTCCACAGCCGAAGCATGCCTTCAAAAAGCACAGGAAGAAACCACACAAGCCACCCAGGCCTTAAAGCAAGCACAAGAGGAAATCATTGAGCAGCGCTGAGCTGCGCAACAAGAGAGGGACACTCTCCAATCAAAATTGGAAGAAGACAGAGTGAATATCCAAAAGGAAAAGGAGCAGCTGCTCGTGAAGCGGATCGGGATCAAAGAAGCAGTCAACAGAGCATTTCGCTTTGTGACCGACTTAGAGGAGAAAGAAGAAGAACACTTAGAACACCAAGTGATGAAGCTTGATGAAGTTATTCAACAACTTTAACAAAGAGTCATAGAATTAGAGCTTCAGACCATACCAAGTACCCCGCAAGAAGAGCGTGACCAACAAGAAATGACTACCCAGATCATAGTAGAAAGGATTAAATCACTCACTGAGGAATGCAAACAATTAAGTAGAAGAAGTGTGCAGATACATGAGAACCTAACTGAGAATCCTGAATTGCACAAATTGGAGTCGCATCTCTAGGAGGCAAAGCATGAAGATGAAAAGCTACAGGTGCAGCTGAAGGCCCTATCAGCCATAGAGAAAATGAAACGGTCTTCCAAGTAGTGCATATCACAACAACAAATCCATATAATCCAGAGCAAGGTAATGGAAGTAACTTAGCAACTTCAACCTTTGAAGGATAAGGCATGTTAGCTATTTATAGATATCGAGAACTAAGGAACAGAGCTAGAACAGGTTGTAAATTTAGCACAACAATGCCTAGAAGGGCCGGTGAATGTCGCACTCATCCAGGAGTTCACCGAGAAAGAAGCAGTTGCAATGCAAAAGTTCGAAGAATCTTGAGCCAAGCTCGAGGCGTTCGAAGCATAATTGATTAGACCTGAGTGACTTGGGATGAGTCACATGTGAGTGTGAAGGGCCTTTTGGCCCTTGACCAAGTTGTGCGAGATACTTGGTCATATTTGACCATTGTTGGGACTTCAACGCCCTATCGAAGGAAGTGTGCAAGACGAAGAAGAKATCATGGGATCTCGGTCCACTTTTRCGCCCCTTTTTAGGGTTTGGGTTAATGTAATGGGAAAGGGATGTCGGCCCGTGGGTTTAACCACGCTTAGGYGCACTTTTGTATGTATAAATAGATGTCTAGGAAAGGTAGAAGAGAGTCGATGGATTAGTGATAGTAATTAGATCTGTGTGATTGAATGTGGATTGTAAATTCTCTGTGCATGATTGTAAGAGACTTGCAGAGCTCAGTGAAATATGTTGTAGGAGGTTGTGAACGATTTTGTGCTAAAGTGCAAGGAAGAAGGATATTCTAGCGAGTTGAGCAGATCTTTTATCTTGTGTGGAGTAAGGGTTGTTGAGGCTCTGTGTTGTAACTGCTTGACTGAGATAATAAATAAGAAGAGTTGGTGCACGTAGCCCCAAGGTGGGGGTGAACCACGTAAATCTTTGTGTGATGTTTTGTGCTTGATTCAATGTGTTTACTTCTTCTTCTGCTAAGTGCTTTGATATTTGTAGGAAGATTTGCTTATGCTTTGTGCTCCTAAATGTGTATGAATGTTAGATTTGATGTGTATGAAGATGTTTAGTGCTGATATACTAGGTTTGGTCCATCTTACTGTTGCTAAGTGCTTGAATACTATAGATTAGTGTGAATGTTGTGAAGCTCTGTCTTATAATCGAAGTGGTTATTGATTGTATCTTGAGGAACTAACAGTGATAAGTGCTCTAGTGAGTTGTACAATCACAGATATGTGTCCCAGCTAAGGTTGTAGACACCTAAGTCTTGCAACAACACCTACCTCTACCTCAAGTGACACTTCATCTGCTTCGCAGGTGTTGCCGAAAGGGCTGGTAGTTAGGGTTTTGTTGGTGCATTGTTGTAGCATTGAACCCTGGGTCTGCCCATGTGCCAACAATACCATCAAGTAAGAATCAAGGAAGAAGACATTAATAAGACAACCTTTAGGACTAGGTATGGGCATTATGAATTTGTAGTGGTGCCTTTTGGACTGACCAATGCACCAGTTGTCTTCATGTGCTTAATGAATGGCATATTTAGGAATTATTTGGATAAGTTTGTCATAGTATTCCTATATGACATACTTATCTATTCTAAGTTTGAAGAGGAGCATGAAAATCACTTAAGACTGGTGTTGCAAGTACTGAGAGAACATCAGTTGTATGCCAAGTTGAGTAAGTGTTCTTTCTATCAAAAGGAGATCCATTACTTGGGACACATTATTTCAGAGTAGGGCATAACAATAGATCCAGAGAAGATCGAAGCCATTAGAGGATGGACAACACCTAGAAATGTGTCAGACGTCAGATATTTTATGGTATTAGTTGGCTACTACATAAGTTTCATAGTAGGGTTCTCTAAGATTGATCATCCCATCACTTCTTTTCAAAAGAAGGGAACTAAATTTGAATGGAAACTCAAGTTTGAAAAGAATTTTAATCTGTTGAAGGAATTACTTACTAGTGCACCTGTGTTATAGATTGCTGACCCAAATGAATGTTTTGTGGTATGTACAGACGCATGTAAGGAAGGAATTGGGGGAGTCCTCATGAAAAATGGACATGTCATTGGATATGAGTCCAAAAATCTTAAGGAACATGAGAGGAAATATGCCACACAAGACTTGGAACTTGTTGCCACTGTTCACGCCTTGAGGATGTGGAGGCATTATCTCATGGGGAAGAAATTCAAATTAAGGACAAACCACATTGGCTTGAAGTATCTTTTTGAACAACTAACCTTGAACGCCAGGAAAACAAGATGGCTGGCATTTTTAAGTGAATATGACTTCGATATCAAGCATATCAAGGGAAAGGAGAATAAATTTGTCGATGCACTTAGTAGAAGAGTGCATATCATGCATGCTACTGTTGTCAGTATGCATCAGTCAGACTTGAAGAGCATAAATTTAGATGGTCTTGCTACAGACCAACATTACCTATAGGTAAAGGAAAACTTACAGCAAGGAGATGTACAACATAAAATAAATGAGTATGAGATAAAGGAAGATAGATTACTCATGCATAAAAACAGAATCTATGTTCCTACTTCTATAGAACTGAGGAATTTGGCACTAAAGGAAATGCATGATGTTCCTTATGTTGGACATCCCGGTTACCAGAAAACAATTACAGTAGTAAGAAGCCATTTCTTTTGGCCGATAATGAAGGAGGATGTTGTTGATTACATGGCTCAATGTATGGAATGTAAGAAGGTGAAGGTTGAGCATAGGCACCCAACGGGTTTGTTGCAGCCATTGCCAATCCCAAAGAAGAAACGGGAAGTGATCACCATGGATTTCATCACAGGATTACCTAGAATGAATAAGCAACATGATTCAATCATGGTGGTGTTTGAAAAATTAACAAAGGCTTCTCATTTTGTGCCTGTGAAGACAACACCTACACCGACTAATATTGGAGAAATTTTCATGAAGGAGACTGCTAGGTTGCATGGGATACCTAGGACAATTGTCTCAGATAGAGATAAAAATTTTACCTCCAATTTATGGAGGGGATTGTTTAAAGGATTTGGCACAAATATAAACTTTAACACAACATATCATCCCCAAACAGATGGGAAAAAAGAGAGTCAATCGAATAATTGAAGACATGTTAAGAATGTATGTGATGGATAAGCCATCTAAGTGGGAAGATTACTTACACTTGGTTGAGTTTGCATATAATAATGGGTATCAATCTTCATTGAGAATAAGCCCATTTGAAGCCTTGTACGGTAGGAAATGTGATACTCTAGTAAGTTGGTGTTGGAACACATATATATTTCTAAACTTTAGACTTTAAATAGATTTCATTTCCATTTAAATAAAAACAACACATGCTTGATTTTCCACCATCGATGAAGTCCTCCCTTTGATCAAACAATCATAATCTCTTAGGAGTTATGGAGCTGCCTACTCGTTAAAGAGGTCAAATATCTATAGAATACTTCAGAGTTTTGGGGTTCGGAGTTTCATATTTTAGGCATTTCAACATGCCTCACTTTCAAAGTCCCAATACGCGAAAAGAATTCCAAAGATCCAAGTCACCACACACATATACCCCCTAATATCTGACGTATCTTTTCAGAGAATGACCTGTCGGAATTTTAAATGAAGTTAATTGACCAAACAAATGAAGTAATGAATACTTAAAAAGAAACTAAAACCCAGTTAGAAAATTGAATGATAGTTTCACGATTTCGGAAATCGGGTCTTCTCCATCTATCATATCCCTAATTCACGAAGCTCGAACTCTCGAAATGTATTAAGCGTTAATCTGGGTTAATTAAGTATTAAAAACGATTAATGATTGATTAATTACATCACTTCACATTTCGGGGATCCTGCCTCGAAGTAACTATCAATATCCTGAAGCCCGAACTCCCGAAATGTCTTAAGCGTTAAGTCGGGTTAATTAAGGATTAAAAACAATTAATGATTAATTAATTACATCGAGATTTCACATTTCGGTGATCCTGCATTGAGAGACTATCAATATCCCGAGATCCGAAACCCTGAAATATTTGAGGTTAAACATGATTAAAATTAATTAATCACATCGCAATTTCGCGTTTCAGAAATCATATCTTGAACTATTATAGGATATCCCGAGATCTGAAATTCTGAAATATACTTAACGATAAATGTGATTAACTGATGCATTAATGACGATCATCTCATGATCAATATTTCATTGAATCATAACTCAGATAGATTCAAATGATATTTGTCAAAACTTCTAATCGTGAACCCCCAGACATTAATAGCATTAATAATCGATCTACGACGATAATTTCGAATAAGATCTTGGAACACCGCATAAATTTGTTCATTAAGGAAATTAAATACATGTCAGTGAAGGTATGCGTAAATTGATACTCTTAAGGTGAAAAAGATATTGAAGTTTGGACTCTATTTGCGTTTTCACAGAACAACGAGCTTGAGAAAAATAAGAAGTTTACGCATTTTTTGTAACAGGTAACATAGTTCTGATCTTGTGATATCATGGCTCCAAGGAAAATGGTGAAAGCGTCTAGTGAGACCTCGAGCCAAAACAAATATGTCCTCTTAGACAAATCACCGAGAGTTGTGGAGACCATAAAAACCTGGACACAAGGATGCGATATCCTATAATATGAGCTGGAAAATTGTCCAGATGATGAGCGGACCGAAACTCAGGAGACGAAGCTCAAATATGTATCCCAATCAGAGTTGCATAAGATAGCCACGCGGCCAAGGMTCATGYTGTATAACGACATGATAGGCTGGGCCTTGGAGAACRTTGACGTCGTGACCAGGACCATCTACAATTCACAAAAAGTTGTTGTTGAATMTTTCCGCCCAAAACATATACAAGTGATGTACCAATTGTCCCCAACATTCAAACACACTTATAATGTCGCTTTCTTAAAGAAATTCGATGAAAAAGAGTGCCCATAAAGCGTAAATAATTATCTTGACTTGATCAAGGATTGGTGGGCATGCCCTAAGAAATTCAGAGCTGACACACATGGAATATATGCCACTACATCATTAGACTCTCATATGATGTATGTGGCCATGATGCTCTGTAGAATTTTCGGAAGGGAAAACTCTGCCCACTTCCTGTTATCATGGGTACCGATCATGCACGAAGTTGCAGAGGGTTTCTCATTCAATTGGTCCAAGATATTATCAGACAATTTGGCTAAGGAAATCACCGAATATTAGACATTGAAAGCCAAAGGACGACCTGCTCCATTTTATATGTCGGCATATCTTATGGATGTCATCTGTTTTATGACACCTTTTCCTTTGATGGGGTGGAGTTGGAATCCGACCAATGTTGAGCCAATACATATTTTTCATTCAAAGATATGGGAATATAAAGAGAAATATTCCTTCTATGAAATATTCAATTATGTGGTGGCGTCGATGCACATCGCCATATATGGGCACCCACCTCCCAAAATTTCTGACAGAATAGTAACCAACCTGGGGAAGATAGAAGATTGGTACATTGAAGATAATTTCTCTTATATCAGGGTTTTTGATTATTCGGTCACTCCACATGCCTTGCCCAAGTTTCTACCAGACCGATTGGTGTGCATAGAGGTAGCACGTCAAACTGTGTTGGGTGGAGTCAGTAAAGAGATAAAATCCTTCCAGAAAAAGGTATGGCCCAACTTTCCCTTGTAGATTGGTATGTTTTCATTGTTCAATTTTGGCCATTCAAAAGTAGAGTCCACGGCCCTGGAAGAAATCAAACTTGTCAATATTGAATTCAAAAAAAAATACCCTCAGAAGATTATGGGAAATCACATGGCCTTGTGTAATTTGAAAAGATACGAGCATGAGGAGTCTCCATAGGATGAGATATTCCAAGGAGAGAGATCCTATCAGGAAGTCTTGAGTTGAGTCCAAACACTGGCTCTAGACCAATTGGTCAAATTCTATAATTTCTAAAGGCATATGAGAAATAGCCTTCCGAAAGTCTTGCAGGGAGAAACCCCAACACCCCCATCTACATAGTAAATTGAGGCCCAGAATTTAGAAACAAAGAGCTCCAGCAGATAGGATTATCAAGAAAACTTGGAGAATACTGAGGTTTTGACTCAGAAAGGGGACACCGAATTGACAAATCCACCAAGTGACCAAGCTAAGGCTCAGACTGAGGCCTTGATAAAAAAGGGAGAAGAAAATCCATTGTCCACACCAGGAAAATCAGTTACTGACACAGCTAGGAAACAGTCATCCATCAATATAAGCCGCCCTATCCAATCTATCACACCTTTACAGTTCAGCAGAGGGAACCCAAGTGCCAAAGTAGTGTTCATATAGGATCTTACACCTATTTCGGTTGAAGAGATGCCTCCTTCTGATTTCTTCTTCAGCAAGAAAAGGAGGGTTGTGGTAAAAAGAGAAACACGCCTAAACAAGGGTACAACTGTCAAAATACACAGGGTTCTACTTGATGGACGGGCCTTATAAGAGGCATACTTTGCTTCATAGGTGGCAGGCTCGTTGGGAGATTTCGCAACAACAAAACAGTATTCAGTTGGGAACCTAAAAGAACAATTGAAGCAGAAGGATCTGCTAGTGATCCAATTGCAAAATCAAGTCAAGACTATGGAATAGAATTTCAGGAGTGAGATGAATAAGAGTTTTGAGCAAATTAGAGCCTTTGAAAAACATGATATTCAACAGCTCAAATCTAGTCACGACGAAATGCATAAGAACACACAGGCAAGTAGAGAACGGGTCAGTCAACAGGGAGAGTTGGTAAAATGACTACAGGCCAAAATAAACCTAATTGAAAACACGGCTATAGATATGGAAGTTTTCCAAGCTCAGGCATTGGAGGTGCACGCAAAACTAGAATCAACACATCAAATCCTTTTTTCTAAGGTGGAAGCTGTCCAAAACCATTTTTGGGTGGTAGACCAATCCTTAAATAAAATTTTCTTAAATGAGAGAGAGGCCATCGTTGCTCGAGCTACTTTCCAGGAGGCAGTTGTGGCATCAACAAAAGAGGAAGTATCCATGGTCTCTATATTGTCTCTTTCAGAGAAAATTAGAGGCGATATAATACTAAAGGCCTGGGAGGCTAACATAGATGAAAGTAAAAGATTAGTTAAGGAAGTGAAGAAAGATTGTGAAGAATCATTTCATTCACTCAACAAAGGGTCATTAGGCCTCGACAAAGATAATATCTCTGAGGTCCTGGGGCAAGTTGACATAGAAAAAAATCAACTTAATTCAGGACAAACATGGAAGAGGCTCAGGCTGAAATCTTGCAGTTGAAACAAATTGATATTACCCAGATCCATAAATGGATAGTCGGTCCTAGTCTGCAACTACAGTCTACATATTTAGAAGACATGAGAATGGAATATAGGTTGCCTCACTTAGAGAATAAGTTGTATACTTTTGAGGAAAATGACACAACTGATCCTTCCAGGTTGGCGGTGCAGTTCGTAGGCAAATGTGTGCAATGTGTCAAGTAGGGGAAAGCCAACACATCTGGGAACAAATGAGACGATGTGGGAATATCATGTACTCATATCATGATTAGAGACCATTTGTTTCTGAGTTGGAGAAAAAGAAGGAGAAACGTCTTTTCCAGCGTGGCGAAGAGACATAGGAGATGTAAGTGAAGCATTCCAAATTTCACATATTGTAATATTTACTATTTTAGAAATAATGAGAATTCCAACTGCTTAGGGTTGAGAACATTTTTTTTATAAATACATATTTCAAAGACTTATCATGGGTTGCTTCTTGTCTTATTCTAACTAAGAAAACTCATCCTTTTGTGAGTATTAATACAAGTGCAGACAAGGATTCCAAATTTTGTGTAGTTTGAGTTATGTGCTTATTTTTTATTCCATATCTCTAGTTTTCTTTATGTTACTCCTTGGTAAGTGAGTGTTTACAATTAGTATAACATCTACTGTAATCACATTTTATCAGTTATTTGATAAGAAAGCATTGTTTCCTCTGTCTTTGCTATTAGTAAATACAAGACCTACAAGCTACTTGGATCACTGTATCTTATATCCTTTCAAGGGTGCATTCTTTATTTTCTTCTACTGTAAACAAGGTAATATTCATCTGTCATTGATGCCTCATTTTGTTTAACAGTTTTGTAATTTTCTCTCGCATCACTTGATTTTATTACTTGACTCAGACGACGAAACATGGTGTCTATCCTGTTCAGTTATTAATTTCATTTAAGGGTTGATTCTCATATAATTAACGGAAGAAAAAGTACCTTTTAAAACATTCCTTAAATTCTTGATGCCTTGACATTACTCTTTGAACCTTAAGTGTAATCTCAGGAACAACAACTGGGACAACCTAGTAGATAGAGTGGTACTTGGGATAGAGTTTCTCAAGGACATGGAAGACGAGGTGGTCAAGATCAAGTAGAATTTAAAGGCAGCTCAGGATAGACAGAAATTTTATGCAAACAAGAACATGACAACTAGAGAATTTAAAGTAGGGGAGCATGTACTTTTGAAAGTGAAGCCCATGAAAATCTCTTTGAAATTGGGTAGTTGTATAAAGCTGGAAACCAGATTTTGTGGTCCATTTGAAATATTGGACGGAATAGGGTCAATTGCATACATGCTTTCATTGTCTGCTTCCATGAATGTGCATAATGTATTTAATGTATCTTTACTAAAGAAATATGTACATGATCCTAACCATGTTATTGATTGGCATCTGATTCAGGTAGAGACAGAGGGAGATTTTCAGGTTCAATCAGTGTGGGTATTGGACAGAAAAGTCAAAATTCTCTGAAATCAAGTTATAGAGATGGTAAAAGTTCAGTGGACTTGCTACAGTCTTGAAGATGATACCTAGGAGCATGAAGATGCCATGTGGGCATAGTACCCACAAATTTTTGAATAAATTTGAGATTTTGATCTCTATCTTTTATATGCACTGAGGACAATGCCAAAATAAGGGGGAGGGGATGTAACACCCGAGGTTTTGAACCCCCATTTTAAATAATGTATTGTTACAATGATGAGAGGCTAGTGTGCCCAAGACATGTAATGTTTTTATCATTATTAATAATAAATACATGGTTGGCTTCTAGACGGACAAGGACTAGAGTTATAGGGGGCTATGATTCCACAAGAGAGGGTGAGGGGCTAAGTGTTTATTTCTATGTTAATTACCCTTTTTTCCTAAGGGAGGGGATCAGTTACATGAGCTTCTTGGGGAAGGCCATGAGGTTCTTGATTTCCCCATGAGGTTACTTAAACCCGCCTCTGGTCTGATGGGGGGGTTCAACTGATGGCTTGTTCATTGATTCCCTATACATTTATTAATTTTCCCTCACGCATTTTCATTCACCCATTTACCCATTCATTGATCCATCCTCCTCCACGTCTTGGCTTGGGAAAGGGAACCAAACTACCGAAGAATTAGCGACGATATAGTTGGTTGTAGTGGTCGTTGGTGTGATCCAACTGTGACTTGAGGCCTGCATGTCTGAGATGCATTGGCATGTGTCCAACATTTCTCACAACTACGAGTCCTGAGAGTTCCAACATTGAGATTCTTGACTAGTTGCGTTGGAGCCCGAATAAGGAGAACGACTGCCTGAGGGACTACGTGGTAGAGAAGGGTGGAGGTACGTTCTCTCAGGTGGTGCAAGTTGGGTAGAAGAGAGTTGGGTACTTGGATTGTTGTGAGAGTTGGAAAGCATGTGAGAGCTTGGGTGTTGACTTGTTTGGGAAGCCAAGTAACACTCTGGAACCTTCCTTGTGGATTCATAGCCCTAGCTCCGGGGTGACGTCGTTGTTGAGTTTTGGAACAGTAGTGTCTATGTTTGGGTGGAAAGTCCTTGGTATGCATCCATTTGGTGTCATCTTTCATAAAGATAAGTGCTTTTTATTATGGTATCATTTACATGTATATGAATGTATTTCTAT
Source organism: Picea sitchensis (assembly GCA_010110895.2). NCBI lineage: Eukaryota > Viridiplantae > Streptophyta > Pinopsida > Pinales > Pinaceae > Picea > Picea sitchensis. The sequence continues at coordinate 10,645 of SNQJ01S0065683.1, forward strand.
TGTATATTTAATTATCGTTTAATTGAATCTTTAGACTATGCATGCTTGTTGACTACTATTGTGCATGTTGTTAAAGTCTTTTATTTTATGCATATTTAATTTTTAAAAAGGTATCAGTAAGAGAAAGAAGCCCAAGGGCGAGCTTGCAGGTAGCGTACTTGGGCATGTGGGTGGTTGGGTATGTTACATAGATGCATCAATTTAATGGTAGAAAATAATAGCTAAATCTCATTTTAATTCGTAGGTGGAAGATACAAGAATTTAATTAGATAGTAGAAATTTTGTTTTTATGAGTATTATGCATCATAATGTCCCTCGGTTGGGTCGGGGTGCGTTACATTATGGTATCAGAGTGTCTGGTTCAAACACTGGGCTTGTATGGGCCAAGACATATGTGAATTGGGAAAATTCACTATTGCACATTTGATTGTGAGGGATTTAAGGAAAAACAAAGAAAAAAAATCAAAGCATAATCCCCAAATTTGTGAGTAAAATTCGAAGTTTGAGAGACTCAAATTTGTTTAAGAAATTTAATGAAGTAAATTTGCAAGTTGCAGAGCGAAATTTGACTTGGAAAGGTCAAAATTTGCATTTTAATGGTTGCCTGTAGCACTAGGTAGAAGTTTAATAATCGATGACCGAGATCATATTTGATCTCTAGATCGACGATCGAGATTCACTTTGATAAATTTAAAAATTCATAGTGTTTCGACCGTTTTGAAGGTTGAGAAAATCAATGGTTGAGATTCAATTTCAGCAGTTGGGAAGACGAAGTAGATTGAAGGTCTAGATTAGTTTTCAGAGTATGAAATAAGGGAGTTGATCGATGATCAATATCATCTTGTCTTGAATATTGACGACCTAGAATCAACTGGAATTTGATAAAAAATAACTAAGCATTGAATTTCTCTAATAAAACTCGCTGACATCTGATGGTTGGGTCGTCCAAATTGGTGAAGAGTTGGTTTGTATAAAAGACATCATCGATGGTCAGTGGCCAATGGTTGGGCACAGACCGATTTAGGTGAAGTGTTCTCAATTTCCAATGACCGATGGGTCGATGTTCAGGCATCGACTGACTTGGAAAAGTGTTTTTATCGAGCAAAATAAATTGTCGATGGCTGACGAGATGATATTCGGGCGTCGACCAATTCAGCGAAATGTTCGATCCATCCAAGAGAAACATTCGATGGTCAATGAAGGAAAGAGGGTGTTTATGTGTCATTTTATGTCAACATTCATGTGTCTTGCCACATCAACCAATTTGACACCTCTGGATGATGTGTCATGTCACGTCAACATCCACGTGTCATGCCACGTCATCCCAGAAGTGGCTAACTACTGATGGTTGGGTCGGTAGAACTAGAAAAGGGTTTCTCCAGTCAACGAGGATGACCGACGACCAATGGGTCAACGATCAGGCCATCTACTTTAAAACTGTGTTGTGAATCAGTGGTCAAGGGAATGGGCCAATGGTCGATGGTTGAGTTGATAGGTTGGGAAACGTGTTGTGTGTGCTCAAAGGAAAAAATCAATCATCGATGGAATATAGAGTCGGATCAATGGGTCACATTTCACCTAATTTTAAGATCAACGGTTCAGATTTAAGGTTTCTTAACACAGTAAAAAATCAATTTTATGCGAAATTCTATGGTTTTTGAGGCCCTAAAAAATGTTTTTATCCAATCAAAATCCACAGGAGAAAAGTGAAAATAGGTACACTCTTTGAACACTCTTTATCTGCAACTCAAATAAGATAACTTAGAGAGAGCTATCCAATGATTTGAATTGTTCGCAAAACAGAGTTCATATGAGAAAGTTACAACCAAAACAGTAAGGGTGAAATTTTGACATCGATTTACTTTCAGAGGGAATAAATCCATGCTCAAAAGTTTGTTTTGGGAACAAGAGTGGTATATTGAAATCATATGAACCATAGAATACAACCACATAGTCATATTTGGAATCTAGGTATGTAAAACTGCGTTGGGTGAAAAAGAAGACACCTGTAGCATACAAGGATAAATTGGGTAAAACAATCAAAACTTCTCTGGATCATATCTTTCAGCTCAGAGCTCAAATTTGAGGAAAAAAATAGTTGTTGGAAAGGTATTAAGGAGGAGAAGAGACCTATCCTTCCAAAATTTTGATTTGGGAAACAAAAGTTTCTAGAAATTAATAAAGAGATTTATGTAATAGGAAACGAGTGGAAATTGTGGCATGTAAATGTTGTAACTTTTCGCTCATAACTCAGATTGAGGCATGGGTAGAGTCATTGGAAATATGTTTCAGAGAGGAATGAATCTAAGGAATATGATTTTTATTTGGTGCATTGTTTCCTTCATAAATTGGGATAAAGGGTAACCTATATTCTAATTGATGAAATGTTTCATGTTATGCATGTCTAATAGTAACTATTACATGCACATTTCTTGTAGAATTAGAGGTATAGGAAATCAAATTTGGTTCTTATATGAGGACTGGAGTTATGGATGATTCTTAGGGATATTACAACCATGAGGAAGAGATTAGAGGTTTGCATGTCAACATGGGAAACATTGAGAAAAATTCAAATGGTAGAAGAGGTAGGAAAAATCCTCTAACTATGAGAAGCATGGATAGATAAGTGCAGAGCTATAGATTTGATAATGATTCAAGGATTATGAAGGCTTAGTAAGAGATAATTCAAATATTAAACATGTTTGATAAGCAATTCAACAAAGACACTAACACCATGAAAGAGGTTAGTTCTAGACAAGTGACAACATCTAGATCCCAAACAAAAAAGGATGACCATGGAAATGATAGGAAGTCAAGAAGAGTGAGAAGGAACCATCATTATCCAAGACAATCCACAAGAATAAATCATGAAAGTTCAAGGCCAGGGAGAAACCCAAGTGTGTCACTTGTCACGAGGTAAAGGAGAAGACCTTAGGAAGACATCTTGCAAGGTGAACTCAGGAAAATCAAGATAACAAATTTCAATGGTGAGCACATTAAAGGAGAAGAGAATAAGTCCTGACTATTGGAAATGAATAAATATTTCTAGTTGCATGATTACCCCTTAAGGGTAGAAGTTATAATTGCAACCTACCACTTGCAAGGAAAGGAAACCATGTGGTGGGATAATCTTAAGAAATCCAAGAACCTTGATGAAAAGAGGATATCATGGAGGTAGTTCAAAGGATATTTTGAAGAGAAATATTTGTCCAAGCATCACTATGAAAGGAATATGAAATAATTCTTTGAACTCAAGTTAGGAAGCATGATAATGGAAAAATATGAAAAGAGGTTCTTTGAATTGTTGAAGTATGTTTACTTCATCAAGGATGAGAAGGTAAAAATACAAATGTTTCTAAGTCGGTTACCCTCCTTCTGCAGTGAAAAGATTTAATATGATAACCCCAAAACCTTGGAGGACCCATAAGGAGAGCAAGGCATATTTATGAGAAAAATAGAGGAAGGCTAGTTTTCCAAAAGCTTGGAATGACAATATGAAGAGAAAAAGGGATCAAAGGTAGTAAGTCTTTTAAGCCACCCTTTTTCAAGAACAACACCAAGGAAATTAGCAAGTTCAGTCAACCCAACATGAGAACAAGACTGCATATTCATTTTGGAAAAGGCAAAGGCATCAACCTGCAAATTGTTGGGGATGTGAGGGAAATCACTTATATAGGGACTCATCTCACAAAGGATAAAGGATGAGGACTGTCCAAAACATCCAGGAGGCTGAAACAATGGAAGACATGGGAGGAAACATGCAAAGGATTTATGCAGCCTTGGACAACAAGCAAGTTGAATATCAATCCCCCATGATTGAAGTGGAAGGTAATATTGATAACTATCCCGCAACAATTTTAATTTATTCTTGAGCTAGCCATAGTTACATAAATGTTAACATTGTTGAAATATTTCAATTGCAAAGGAGTAAGCATAAGCAATCGTGGTTTGTTCAATTAGCCACAGGAGCTAAGAGGAAAATCAATGAGTTGGTTAAAGATTTTCTAATAGACATCAATGGAATAAAAACAAAAGTAGATGTAAATATCATACCATTGGATTCATATGATTTCCTAATTGGAATGGATTGGTTAGAAAAACAACATGATGTCCTAGACTATTACAACAAGACACTCACATGTCTTGATGAAGAACAAAAGAAAGACAAGGTTCAAGGCATTCTAAGAGTTGTAATTGTTAGAGAGATTTCAACTATGTAGTTGAAAAGGAGTTTTAGGAAGGGATGTCATATTTTTCTAGCCCATATGGAAGAGGCAACCAAAGATAAAGTGCCAAGCATTGAAGACCATCCAGTCTTGAGGGATTTTGAAGATGTTTTTAGGGAGATCCCGGGATTTCCACCAAAGAGAGACATTGATTTCTCTATTGATTTGGTGCTGGGAGCTTCCCCAGTGTCCAAGACACCTTATAGAATGGGCACAACATAATTGAATGAGTTGCAGATGAATTTTGAAGAATTGTTAAAGAAGGGGTACATACATTCAAGTGTGTCACCTTGGTGAGCCCCAATGCTCTTTGTAAAGAAGAAAAATAGAACCTTCAGATTGTGTATTGATTTCAAACAACTAAATAAGGTCACCATAAAGAACAAATATCATTTTCCAAGGATTGATGATTTGTTTGATCAGTTGAAAGGAGAAAGAATATTTTCAAAGATTGAATTTAGATCAGGTTATCTCAAGTGAGGATAAAGGAAGAAGACATCAACAATAAAACATTTAAGACAAGCTATGGGGATTATGAATTCACAGTAGTACCAATTGGACTATCAAATGCCCCAACAATTTTTATGTGTCTAATGAATGGAGTGTTCAAGGAGTACCTGGACAAGTTTGTAAACGTGTTCCTAGATGGTATACTTATCCACTCCAAGTTGAAATAATAAAATGAGAAACATTTAACAATGGTGTTGCAAGTTCTAAGAGAGAATAAGTTGTATGCTAAGCTAAGTAAGTGCATCTTTTATCAAAAGAAGATTCACTACTTGGGGCATATTATTTCAATAGAAGGGATAGCAGTGGATCCTTAGAAGATAGAGACCATTAGAGGATGGCCAATACCAAGGAATGTGACAGAGGTCATATCATTCATAGGTCTTTCCAGTTATTACCGAAGATTCATAAAAGGATTTTCAAAGATTTCAATTCCAATCACTGCCTTGCAAAAGAAGGGAGTGGAATTCGAATGGACTTCCAAGTGTGAAGAAAGATTTCAGAAGCTGAAAGACATATTAACAAGTGTGCCAATATTGAATATTGAAGACCCAAATGAATATTTTGTTGTGTGCACTGATGCATGCAAGGAAGGGCTCAGTGGATTTCTCATTCAAAAGGATCGTGTTGTATGCTTTGAGTCTAGAAAATTAAAAGAGCATGAGAATATTTATGCTACCCATGATCTAGAGCTAGAAAAAATTGTACATACATTAAAAATGTGGAGACATTACCTTATGGGGAAGAAATTCAAACTAAGGATAGACTATGGTGGTCTGAAGAATTTGTTTGAATAACCAACATTAAATGCCAGACAAACTAGATGGTTGAAATTTCTAAGTGAGTATGACTTTGAAATTAAGCACATAAAAGGAAAAGAAAATCAAGTGGTTGATGAACTCATCAAAAAATCTCATGAAATGAACATTATAGCCATCAACATGTACATGATTGATCTAAAAGATAAAAGTATTGCAACAACAAATTTAGATCAACAATATCTCAAAATAAAAGAAACATTACAACAAGGTAATTGTCAGCATAAATTTAATTATTATGAGCTGAAAGAAGATAGAATTCTCATGTACAAAGGAAAACTATATGTGTTGAATTCCAATGTCCCATATGTGATACACCCAAGATATCAAAAGACAATTGCAGTTGTGAAAAGCCAATATTTTTTTCCTGGAATGAAGAAGGAAGTGGCTAATTACATAGCTACATGTCTAGAATGCCAGAAAATTAAGACTGAGCATAGGCATCCAACAGGGTTGTTACAACCATTGCCCATTCCAGAATGGAAGTGGTAAGCATTTACGATCAATTTTATTACAAATCTTCCAAGAATAGTGAAACAACATGATTCCATCATGGTGGCGGTGGATAAGTTGACTAAGGAAACACATTTTATTCCAGTGAAGAGTACACATAAGGAAACAAATATTGCATAGATATATATGAAAGAATTTTCTAGGCTACATGGGGTGCCTAAGACAATAGTTTTAGGCAAAGATCCATAGTTTAATTCAAATTTTTGGAAATGTTTGTTCAAGGGATTTGGGACAAATCTAAATCTCAGTAAAACATATCACCCAGAGTTCGATGTGAAAACAGAGAGGACTAACAAAATAATTGAAGACATGCTTCAAACTTATGTGATGGACCTACCATTAAAGTGGGAATATTGTATTCATTTAGTTTAGTTTTATTACAATAATGGGTATCAGGACTCATTGAAAATGAGTCTGTTTGAAGCATTGTATGGCATAACCTGTAACACACCAGTGAGTTGGGATAATCCAACAGACAGAATAGTTGTTGGGCCAGATTTGTTAAAGGAAATGGAAGAGCAGATGGCAAGGATTAAGCAGAATTTAAAGGTTGCCTAGGACATGCTGAAAATTTATGTAGACAAGAATAGTGTTTAGATATTTTAAAGTAGGAGAACATGTGTCCTAAAAAGTGAAGGAAAAAAGAATTTCGCTAAGATTAGGAAGTTGCCCAAAGTTGATAGCAAGATATTGTGGACCTTTTGAAATATTACAAAATATAGGGCCAAATGCATACATGCTAGAATTTCCTACATCCATGAGAATGCATAATGTATTTCATGTGTCATTATTAAATAAATATGGACATGACCCTAACCGCATAATTGATTGGAATGTGATCCAAATGGAGCACGAAGGGGATTTTCAAATATGGATATGACCCTAACCAGATAATTGATTGGAATATGATCTAGGTAGAGCACAAGGGCAACTTCTAGTTACAACCAATGCACATATTGGATATAAAAGTAAAAATACTCTGGAATCGATTTATAGAAGTGGAACCGGTACACATCTTGGACCAGAAAGTCAAAGTGCTCTAGAACAAGGCCATGGGGATGGTAAAGGTTCAATGGAACTGTTATGGTCCTGAAGATGCTACATGGTAGCATGAATAAAACATGTGGGAAGAATACCCCCAAATATTTTACAATTTGAAGAAAATAGAATGCAAGACTCCATTTTGAGCAACTAGAGTTTCAGAGCCACATCTAAGAGTCCTGACCAAATACATTGGGGACCCTGATAAAAGAATGACTCATTCCTTGGGTTAATCTTGATAAACAAATGGATCATTTATTAAATTATCCCTAATAAACGAATGGTGCATTCCTTGGGTTGGTGAGTTGAGATAAACAAGAGATTTTGGTTGGAACTGTTGTTGAAGTTGTGAAAGTGTATAATTTTTTTTCTAAGTATTGCGATGTAAATTTTAATATATGTATATTGACATAGTGTGCATTAAGGATGGCATAAAATTTTAGGGTAGGGGGGATGTATCATTCCCACTATAATCTCTGGTTTAATTAATACTTAATGTATATACAATATGTGGCCATGATCAAGCGATGTAATATGCGAATTATATTTCCGAATGTTAATAATAAAATGTGATGTCAAATGCTAAGGGGACATGGACAGAGATGGGGGGTAAATTAATCCACAAGAGAGGGGAGTGTCTAAGAGAATGGTCAAGAGGGGTCCAAGGGGGAATTAACCATGTATATCAATTCAACCAATTTTCCTAAATTTGCTATTAGTATATGAACCTTCTAATTTATGATTCAATGTTCCCAAATCCAATCATTGAATACATGTAAAAGGGTGGGTGTGAGTGATAACATCCCATAGTTATTGGTAGAATGGGGGGTTTAGTACAATCATCTTGGGGAAGTGTGTGAGTCAAGAAATGAAATCCAAAGGGAGGAAATTTGTATGGGTTGGGACAACAATTTTACACAATCAAGTTTTGTGCATGAGTAGCAAGTAGAGAGTAGGAAAGAGAGCTTGGAGATAGAACATCCATGAAGGGTGAATTCTAGAGAAAATTGGAGTGTATTTGGAGATGAATATTGAAAAGCAAGGTTGCAATGCCTAAAGAGTGAAGTCTTTTGTGAGTTTCACTATAACAACAAGTGTTTTTTGTTGTTGCTGGTAGTTTTTCCTGGAAAAAAAGACCCCTCGAGTTCCCAGTTGAGAAATTCATAGTTACTTGTGCGAGAGAGACCCTAATAAATGAATGGGATGCCCGAGGGATTGATATTAGTGAAGGGGTACATTCGTTGGGTTGGGTAGTTCAAGAGGAAGAGAGATAGTGGAAAACCAGAATAGTTGTAGGAAAATATCAGTGGGTTGTGGGATTTATGAGTTGTGAGTGGACAATGAGAGACAACCCTCTTTTATGGATTGTTATCCTTAGCTCAGGGGTGAATGGTTGCTGAGATTTGGAACAACCAGTCTATGGTTGGGTGGAACGTTCATCCCAAGCAACTAGTTGCACAACTGATTATAAAAGATAAGTGTGTTATATGTTTATGAGTTATGTTTACGAGTTAAACTATTATGCATGAACTCTATGTATTTAAGAATGATTTATATGTTGATGTGTTGATGTGTTGAATTATTAAGCTGCATTAATGTCTATTTCGGTATGATGTAGATGCATTAATTTAATGGTAGTGAACAATAGCTAAATATGGTTTTAATTCGTAGCTAGAAGCTACAAGAATTTAATTAGATAGTAGAAATTTTGTTTTTATGAGTATTATGCACCATAATGTCCCTCGGTTGGGTTGGGGGATGTTACACCATTAATATCAATATATTTGATTTATATTGTAAGATAAATGGATTATCAATTTTGTTATTAATTGTAAATGTAGAAAATACATAACATAGCAAACAATCTCATGCATTTGTACATATTAATTAAAAACATAAATGCAATTAATTTAAATGTGCACAACAATAGTTAAATGCATACAACAACATTCAATGACAAAAAAAAACATAGGTTTGAATGCATCATTTTACCCATAGTAGGTAGCAATATATAATATAAAATTTAGAGTGAAATGTACAACAATTAACTCAACATTCAACATAATTAAACACAACACAATTATGAACACTTATCTTAGCAAATATGCAACCTGTTGTAGAGGACACATGTTCCACCCAACCATAGACTTGATGTTCCATTTCTCAACAAAAATTCACCTCTGAGTTGGGGATTTTAATCCACAAGAGATGATGGTTCATAAGGTTGGCTAGTATCTCCATCTCAATAATTAATTCCCATAGCCATTCCAATCCACCAACTCTATTTCCCCTCAATCCGCATAACCCAAGGAATGGGATACCATTCTCTGCCACATAGTCCCTCAGGTTATCCCCCTTCCCTCCAGGGCTCCAACATAGGTTGGACATGAAATATCTTTGCCTCGGCCACCAAGAACCTACAATTGCATAGGAATTTTCACAACAGAAAATTACTTGCTCACTTTGACACTTTCTTGCACATAATATTATTCACAAACCTATAACCTATTTCTCTATGAATTTACAGCTCCAACAAGATGTTACACATGGCCACTATGGTCGCCTTCAATCTTTATCACTTAGAACTTCCTTGTTGTCCAAAAATATGCCTGTGCACTTGTCCCATACAATTTTCCTTCTTTTCCCATGCTTGCTTGACTCTCACTCTTCCCCAAAAGGATTTACTTTAATCTTACACTTCTCTCATGCTTACTTGTACTCATCCCATTCTATCAATAACTATGTGAGGTGACTTCACACACCAATCCTCTTAAATGTATTCAATGATTGGGGCTTGGAAACACTCCAAAGGAAATAGAAGGTTCATAGAAATGATAATTTAGAAAGATGGTTTTGGCTTAATAGACATGGGCAATCCCCCCCTTTGGACACCTCCTCTCTTTTGGAAACTTATCCCCCATGTCTCTATCCATGTCTATTTGTTGTTGGCAATACATTTTATTTATTATTTATGACATCAATTGGCCCGTGACCATACATCATATTTACATTATACATTGCTAAATTGAGGATTAAAAATGGGGGTGTTACAATAGTAGTTGGTAATCTAGCAGCATTCAATAAGATTTGAACTAGAGACATCATAGTGAACTCCACTTTGAAATATTATGTTGAACCAATTAAATTAAGCCACTGGACTATATAGGCACAATAATATATGTAAGGCCCAAATATATTAATATATATTAATAAACAAATGATATTAAACTAAAAATAAATAAAAATAGGAATCATGTATCCCTCTCTTTCTTTGAAGCATTTTGATTGTCACCTTAGTAGTTCCTCCAACTGGTAGCATCAACTTCCCCCCTGGTGTTGATTCAACCTTGGTAAACCTAACCTATGGAGAACATGGCATGCATATATGGCTTATAGGTGGGCAAGTGCAACTGCCCAAGAATTCCATGTAGTTTCATAGCATTTAAACACCTGATTTCCAATACTGTAATGACTTAAATACAAACAAGTTCCATTGAGCGATGTCCCTACCAAAAATCTTAAACGCACGTCAGAACTGTTGTTTTAGTAGCATAAGAAGTTGATTGTGTTGTGTCATTATTTTATATAACTTTGTCAATTTTTCCAAGTGTTAACCTTGCTACAACATTAATGCATCGGCTTATGCAAATTGAAATTGAATAGTTTGGTCTTTCCTGACCCTTGCTATATAGGTTTCAAAGAAAAAATATTGTGAACACATTCAATAATAGTATTTCCTTTATTACACAATCCAAGAATATTAATATATCATCATAAGTTTATCACATGATCGAAGAATGTTCATACAATATATCTACAGAGGATGAGGATTAGAGTACTACACATAAAGTCAATCTCCATTTTTTCCCCTTATTATATTATTATATTAAATTTAAATCTTGATAATCTAGACTAAATAAATTGCACTTTCATATTACATGACTAAGATCAAATTTGAATATAAATTTCAATTGCATGCTTTATTTATAATATATGACATGACTTGGTCCTTTGCATTATTTGGTTATAACTAGAAGGCCTTACCTTCACTGAGGTAAATAAGGTTGTGTTTTGATTTGAGTTAGCAGGGTTGGTTGGCACTACACCAATCTTGTAATTGTGAATATGACACCTACAAAACCAAAGTTTTCAAGTTGAAGCTAACACTCGACATAATAAAAAAATGAAGTAAAAATTTATATTGCGAGAACTAAAAACAAATTCATACAAAAATGTATGCATTGGATGTTAATATTGTTTTGTGGTTCCATACAAATATGTATCACCAGTTCACATAAAGATCTAAAATGAAAGCATTGACTCCATACTGATAAATACATGTTTCTACATATAAATTTTGACAAGTTTAGACTTCATGCCAATAAGTACATTTTTCTGATAAAAGTGTTAGGCAAACCAAAAAATGAAATGTTCATTTGTGCACCATTATGGCTTGAGAGTCGTGAACACTTGATATATTTCCTATGCTCTTAAAATATTTCCTGGTAGTCAAAATATAACGTTCTTCAACCATCCAAACTTGATAAACAATTTTTGATAGACATATTGAATGAAAATGCATATTTTGACACATCCTTTTTTAACTCAGTGAAGTGAGTACAAACATTTAATGAAAATTCATATTTTGACACGTACTTTCTGAATGCGATGTGAATACAAACATTGGATCACAAAACATGTTTCACATGATCTTCACTATCCTTTAAAAGTTGGAATTAGAATAGGCTAGCAAACATATATGATTTTTAGTCCAAATTGGTCGAGTGGCATGCGAAGATAAAGTGTATGGTGGTGACACTCGCTATGTTGGGGCCTAGTACACTGACATATAATCCATAGGAAAATATTCATGTCAAAATATGGCCTATGAATGTATAGGTGAAATAAATTTTTTTGTGGGTATCTATAAAAAAGTAGTAGAAATTCTGACAATAAATGTAGCAGTCACCCACAGAAAAGCTCTCAAAAAATCATTCATGTCAAAATATGGCCTATAAATGTATATGAAAAATAGTTGTTTTGAGGGCACATGTAAAAAAGTAGTAGAAATCCTGATAGGAAATGTATCAACCACACACAGAAAATCCCATCCATCGGACTTGTTCATGCACAACAAAGAATAACATGGGCCTTCAAATAAAATAAAAATGATAAGGCATGAGTCCAAATAGAGAGAAACTAGATAACTAAGAAACAAATTCAAAATGTCTTCTAATAAAAGGAAAATTATAGGGAAACCTTGTATGGCCTTGTCATGGATGGTAAGTTGATCCCGAAACATCCAATAAACCACATAAAACCATCATAAACCATACACTTACTTGTGTTACACTTAGTTTTAATACATTCCTCTCCCTTCTTGCCCTATAAAGAAGGCAATAAAAGCAATCCAAAGACTTAGAATAATGTTCATTGAGCCAAAAAATAGGTGAAGATCATAAAGTGTTGGAGAAAAATAAGAACAAACTAGAAAGAGGTTCACACCCAAAATAAATATCAATGGAAAAATTGAGTAGAAGACAAAAATGAACCCCTTAGATCTGTGAGGCACCACATTATCATCTAAGGTAAACCCAACACTGGTTAATATATAATACAAACAACCCTCTCTTTTTTTTCTGTCAACAAACATAAATGTATCATCAACAACTCAGAGAATATTTTAAGGGAAGGCCAATGCCAAGAACATTAGGGACTTGTTTTTACCATTTCTCATCAACGCAAGGGGTAGGAAGTGTAAATACACTGATGGATAAGGTGACAAAGAGCACCAGAATCCTAACAAACACTATATAAGTCCATCTCAAAAAATAAGATAGAGTGTGATCGTGTCTTTGCCTCATTCACCCATGATTATTCCTCTGCCTCCGTCTCTTTAATGAAAATATTGCAGCTCACTAGTATGAATCCTCATGCCTTTGATTTTTCCTGTGTTCATTCATCTCATTCTGATGATGCATCTGTCTCCGCCTTTGATTATTCCTTGAACTCTAACTCTAATGATGCCTATGCCTATGGTATTTCCTCTACCTATGATCTGAGTTTAGTGTACATTCTACCATCCTCTCTCCGATTGTATAACACACATGGATGAGCGATCCAAGTGACTGTAATTAAAATAATGTCAGAAGGTGCAAAGAGATAAATCTCCATAAGTTTAACAAAAAAAAATTGCAAAATGACCATATAAAAGAAAGAAAGAAGAGTAGTGAAGTGGTTGTGATGAAAATAACAAACAAGAACTCATTTAACAACACAAAATGTTGATAGCAGAGAAATAATGAAGAGTAGCTAAATAATTTATTCATGGAGGAGATGATAGAAGACATTACCACTCTGGAACAAAGTCTGAACCTGAAGTTTCAGACCTAGTAGCGGTGTTTCTAGATGACCAAAAAAACCAAGGGGAAGATCAAAGGATGAATCCAATGGAGGAGGATCAAAACCAATAGGAGGAAAAAATACAAAAGCACGACAACCATGTTATTTGGGGACACATTACCAAAAAATGCCACAATCTTTGTCACATGGAGATGTCCCCTTGGAACTATCCAAAGCATTCAACAAAGGCACGCCGTCTAATACATATAGATCTTCTACTGTGCATGTTCGAGTCTCAACACACAATTAAAACATAATTAGACAACTATGTTATCTTGATTAATTTAATTAAACACAAGTTATAAATAAATCTATTCACCAGTATGTCCAGGTACCTATCACACTACAAACCTTGACATGCATAACTCCTCTATAACTATTCTCTCGAACCAGTTCTTGTGAGCATTATCATATTGGTGGGAATGGAGATAGGAAGGTGAAGCATGAAAACTTCTAAAATTGATTAAAATATTCACCAATTCATCCATATCTGGTTTTTTCTATAAGGTGAGGAGATGGAAAAGGTGTGGGAAGAGAGGGCTCGGTCCACTTGTAATGGAACTAAACACTTAATTTGTCATTGAAGAGATGTTAATAGTGCATACTTCACTTGTTCAGTGTACGAGGCAGGCAGAGAGGTAAGCTCAATATATATCTAAAGGACTTATTTTCTCTTAGACTACACAAACTCTATCAAGACTTTTACCCATGTGGGTTACATTGGAACTAGGGAATCTATGTGAAACCCAGACCATTCACTACATAACCTAGACCAAACATCACCAGGGGGAATACATTTGGAAAAGAGGGTGCCACTAGCTTGAGAAAGGATGAAAATTTGAAACCAAACAACCATTTCCATACGATATGAAATGAAGGCAAAGAGAAATTAAAAACAAAAGGTGGTTGAACCATGGGTGGGGGGTTCTCCCCAACTGCTAGTATGGGGTTTTCCCTCACCAAGACAACCAAATAACAAGCGACTCCCTAGGTGGGTATGTAGGCAGTCTCTTTTGGCATAAAGGAAGAAGGTGATCTCTTTTGGCTTTAGTTCTTCTCTATAGCTCCAATTTACAGATTTGTCAGACTTCTTACTACTGAGAGGGCTCATTCCACCTGAAGTGTTGCATAGAATGAGTTGTTATGATGCGTACAAACTGGATTACTAACTTGCAACTTTTTGATATAAATTCAAGCCAATAAGGGGTAGGATATCTAAGTTGTTGTGGGGTGGGTGCGAAGAAAGTAGGGACATCACTATCAGTGTAAGAATCACTCATTGGTTCCTTGGAAGTTCAAATCATGCACCTGCAATTGAGTTCCATATAATACGATGGTCTTGGAACTCAATTCGAAATATATATATATAAGGATAAATATGAAACATAGAATGTAGAATCAAAGCACCCGATAATTATAGTTGATGATGGTGGTGGCATTGGACAAAGGAGGTAGAAAATACTACCAAAATTCACTGTATACACTGCATACAAAGATTGTTTGACTTATCGACTTGCCTGCTAAAATTCACAGCATACAAATATCATTTGACTTATCAACTTACCTACCAAAATTCACCGCATACAGAGATCATCTGACTTACCTTTCAGATTTGTTTAACAAGCAAATGAAAATGAATTTAATGAGAATTGAAATGAATTTAATGATATTAATTAATAGATGAAAACTGATATAATGCATCTATCGTCTTCCTTAGAAAGAACTTCAATAAACTTAGGTTATACAAGATTCAAAAAATGCATTGTGTCAAGTCCTATTTAAAGACCTAAAAAGGAGAATCAATGAAGATATAATAGACTCAAGACTCAGGCCATGTAAACATTCACAAAAAGAGCTCGACAATAAGAGTTCCAACTTATTAGCCAATAGGATCTTTGATAAAAGTAATTAAAATATTATAAAATAAACAACAATTTTACTTTTCCTATGTATAGCTTTGCGAAGCACAAAAATATGTGTAGTCAACGACAAAGTAATTGAAGTTCAATGATGAAAAAAAGAATATATTAGTAGCCTTTGGAAGGGAGTAATAATGTAGTTTATATGAGAATATTTTATGCAATATGAGATGTCTTTTGCTCAGGGCCTTCATAACACATTTCCCATTATATATATTTATCCTACAATATAAACTACCTTTTGCATTGGACTTGCATAATTTGTCTCCCATGTATATCTATTTAGCCTACAACATGAATGGACCATTAATCCATGTAATTTGTATGCGAATATGAAGCTTCCATGAGAATTCAACTTGCAATCACTAGTTAGTAAATTCCATGAGTGAACCATTCAACAATCTTTGTTCTTTGAATATAGTGTTTGTTTATTTACTATTTGACTATTTCTTGACATAAACATGTAATAGTGTGTGAGAGTTTGGAGGAAATGTGTGAGTTTCAAATTGATCATTTTTAACATTTGTACATTGGGGTTTCCACATAAAGTGCATCATAAATAACATCAACCACATGGGTAGTCATAGATACCTATTGAGCAAATTGATGACCTTAGAGGACAAAGACTAAAGTAATAAGTTACAACTAATTACCATTAAACTATTGTTATGTTCACTGTGATTGGTCTATGTCATGTGGCCTAGGTTTCAATTATGTAGATCCTTCTCTTTCTCTTGAACTTTTGTTGAACTAAGCGCATAGCCTTATGGCATGCTATAACTAGTTTTTTTGTTGAGCTCACTATAAGGAAAAAATGGTTTTGTATAGGTTTTTAGTGTTATATGACTAGGAAAAATTATTAAGAAAACCTTCATAAAAACATCCAATAAAGAAAGAGGAGGTTTTTTGCATAGGTTTTAGTGGAGGTTTATTAGAAAAAAAAAAATTTGAATGATTGTAGGTTTTAGTAGAGGTTTTTTTGTTGATACACCACATACATACTACTACAAAGGTGCGACACTATTTAATATTCCCTAATACACTATACATTATTAAGCATTGGTGCAATATATATCATTGTGCACCATGAAATATCTGTAATAGTAATAGTAATGGTAATAACAACGACAACTATAATTGTATCATTGAAGGTAATAGTGCTTACGTTGTAATAAGAAACATTGATACACTTAATATAGGTATAAGCATCGATGCTTCATTAACTAAATGTGCCCCAATACATGTTACATTTGTTAATGATTTTATTTTATAAATCGCATTGGTGCTCTCATACATATAAGGAGCATTGATGCATATATGCATGTAAAGCAAATCAATTGTAGATACATGTAAAACTCACCAATGCATGATAAAAACTTGAGTGAACTAGTGCTAATATATTGAACATGCACTCATGCATACCAATGATCAAAACGCATTGGTGTGTACTAGTGATTAAAGTGCACTGGTGCATACCATTGATGGAAACACACCAATGCTTAACATTGATGAAAACACACTAGTGCCTAACATCGATGAAAACACATCAGTGCATACAAATGATGAAAAAACATCAGTGCATACAAATGATGAAAAAAAACCAATGTGTTTCAATGCAAGAATTCTCTATGCACTATTTCATATTTTAGCAAGTATGCAAATGCAACTTCTTCTTTCTTGGTTATTTTATAAAATTTCAAACACTAATTAGAAAATCAAATAATTTTTATAATAATATTGATACCTCTGTTCATTGTATTTTTTTTCCCTCAGAAAAAAAGCCAAACTTATATTAAATATAAAAAGACTACAATTTTACATCTACTTGTAACAACATTTTTTTTTTGTAAATAACAAGTGGTAATTCCTATTAATGAGTTATCACTATATAAAATTGATACATGTCACTGTCCTGCCACCTGTTTTGTCAAACTAGTGGAAACTGAAACAAGTGGCCGCCTATTATGTTTTCGACCAAAAAAGGGCATACGCCACTTGCCCTACCAATTTGTTTTGGAAACCAGAGAAGGTGGTGGGTGGTAGTGCTGACATAACTGTCTGTGTAAACTAAGCATACTAATAAAATATGAAAATTAAAACTAGGCAAGAAATTAACAGAGTACCAGACCAGGTTGATAAGAAAAAAAGATCCATCACCGTGCCAATGGTGCTCAAAGAACTGTGTAGATTTAGACATTAGAGGGGTTGTGAGAACCATGGAACCTTCCATCTAGAGCACCGCTATGAAGGATTCCATCATTGGGATGGAGCACGTAGGGTTGCGCACAAGTCGAGCACTTATACTTGACTAGTGCGTTCGAAAAGGAATCGAACATCATGTCGATGAGGCTACTGATGAGTGTGTCTCGATGGAGCTGGTCCACCATATAACCTATGATGTCAAAAATAAGCTCCATCTTCTCCAGGCTAAAGAGGCTGGGTGGAGTCTGGTCGCAATCCTCAACTATGTTCAACAGTGGAGGTGTAGCGATGGGGAAATCCTCCTGAATAATGCAAGTAGATCCATCCATGGTCGTCGTTGTTCCTATAAAAACCTCATTGGTGTTGGGGCGAATGTGGGTATCCGGAACCCTGTGGAGGAATTCCTCTAGGAATTCCTCCTGAACAATGCAAGTGGCGCCATCCATGGCCTCCTATGTTCCTGTAACATCACCATTGGTGTTGGGGTGCAAGTAGTCATCCAGGATCATGTAGAGGAGGGATTATGGTGGAACCTAAATTGGTTCCACCGAGAATTCCTCCTCCACGAAGGCCATTGGAGGAGTATGGGGCCGCGCAATTCACTGAGTCCGAGAAATTGACAGAGCTCTCTCCAAATTATGTAAGTGTATCTACCTGGCTACATGATTGTACCAGACAGGGCCTCACCTGGGTTTTCCTCTCTCTCTCGGCATGGTGGAGCGTGGGGGGAGAAGAACCAACTGGACCAAAACCAAGAGAACCCACTGTACCAAAACCAAATTCCCGGGTAGAGAAAGGTGACAGAGCACTGAGGTGAAGTGATGAATGCCATGGATAAGCTGGATAGTTAACCAAGGGGTGTACATGACCAATATGCTACCACCCTTAGTCAACATCACCCTCAGGCCATTAATCATTGAGGCCTCCATTAATATGGCACGGGGGAGTTGTCCTCCCTCCCTCTCCAAGATTTTATGGTCGCCCTCCATCCAAGAATGGTGTGTGGGATGGCGGTTGGCCATATTTATGGTCGATTTCATGGGAGGGATGTGTGGCCTCCCTTGGGCTAGGTGGCACCCCATGCGAGGCTACTTGTAACAACATTAAAAAACATGGCAATATAGAATTAGTTAGCTATAAAAACCTTTTCTACAGTTCCAAAGGCAACACACACTCATAAAAAGTTTCAAAATACCTAACCTTCATTAAAAACACATGTTGTTGAAAATACTTATAAGTGTATACAAAACATCCAAAGATCACTAATCTTACTAAAGTGTTTTATTAGACTTGGATATATAGTATCAACCATCACTATCAACCTTTTACACTATCTAAGAGGCATGCAATCAGTCATAAACAATTTCAAAAAGACATATGTCATTATGAACATAGATTGTTCCAAAGACTTACAAGTATGAAATAAAAGTCCATATATCCTCTAATATTTCCCATATATTTTATCAAACATTACATCAACAATCTTTCCAAACAAAATAAAAGTAATGAGAATTACTCAAAGTCACATATCTAAAATTTAGAATTTATATGAAGTGTTTCAATCAAAAGGCCTTTCACAAATTTGTAGTCCAACTTTTTACTCCACGATGCACCTGTGTTAATTGCATATTGCAATTCTCCTTTGGACAAAGCATTAACCACAATACCCAGTGATCTAAATACATGTGTGTATGAAATTTTTGACAACACATTTTCCATTCTTTTAACATGATCAAAGATGGGTTGTATGATCAAATTGTTCAATCTATAGCTACCCTTGATACAATTCACAACCACTTTTGTTTCCCCAAAGACCTACAGGTCGAGGACACCTTTATCAACAACTAGTTTCATGATATACTTCAAAGCCATGATCCCAAGATAATTATTAGTACCCTCCCCTAATCCTAGCTTAAAATTAAAGATATGATACCCATTGAGATATAAGGAACCACCAACACCAACACCAAAATTATTCTCTTGACTAGCCCATAAAAAAGACCCATGCCCCAATCTTATCATTCTAAGGATGAGTCAGAGGCCTAGTCTTTTGGGATTTTGGAATTATTTTTTATGCTAGAGATAATAGTTTTGATTTGCATAGCACATTGAAATCAAGGCATAAAATTGTCTTTGAATTTATAACCACATTTCTTGCAAGCCAAATAACCCAACTAACCACTAAGAAAATATCTCGAAAGTCTTTTAGATCATTATTGAAAACCCAATTCCTTAAACATTCATTTATATTCAACTCCTACAAACCTCCCCACTAGCCAAATAACACTTCCATTTCCTACCAAACCATTCTAGCATAAGGACAATAAATTAGAAAATCATATATTGTTTCCAAAGCTTGTTTACACAGTACATAGAACATGACCATTTATATTCCTTATTTGAAAGATTTCCTAGGTTAAAGCTTTGTTTCTAATCACTAACCACATATACACCTTTGTCTTCCAATTGGTTGTCATCTTCCACAAAACCCACCACCATTCTTATTCATCTCTAAAAGCCTCCATGAACATAGCTTTATACCCAATCTTGGAGTGTATTCACCTTGTGCAAGATTTAATGACCACAATAGTAAATCCTTCTCTTCACAAATTCTTATATGGTTTCTTTTTAATTGATTCACAAAATCATTCTCTTCCTATGTTAACCCTATCCTCTCACCATCCATCCATTCTTGTTTTCATATTGACATATTTATAACATCAACAACTTGACCAAAATTGTAAATTCCATGACTTTACAAGGTAGTAATCAAATTCAAAGGTAACTTATATTCACTCCACATCCTACCTATGGATCAATTATAACTCTAACTTTCATCCCATCGCCAACTTTCCAAAAAATCCAATTCCCCACCAATGGTAAAGTCAAAACTGCGGCCTTCCAAAAACATCAACACATTGTTTATGGGTTTTGGCTCCTTCCTAATGAAAGAGCATCACCAACAAAGCACAAGCGTGGAAGACAGTTGGGCGCACTAGCGCATATTTTGAAACATTTTGAATTTCAAATGATTCGTGTATTAGTGAGAAATCTGACAAAGCTTTTTGAGTTATGAATGTCCTTAATGATTGGAGGTTGAACCATCACATAAGATTGATGGAGGAATGTATTTTTTTTTGTAAATTAGATCGCAGTACAGATTTGGAGCTTACGCTCTTATCTGTCTAATTCAATATTTATTGTAATAAGTGCTAAGTAGTTGATAGCATTCAATTTCATTAAGATAGCATAGAGTAGTTGGAGGGAAGAACTCAAGAGAGTCCCTTTGTATAAATATTTGTAATGTTTCCTAGTAGAGGTTGTTGTTAGTAGTGGGTTGTTGTCAATTGTTGTTGATAGTTGGTATAGCAATTGAATCTAGTGAGTAGATTGCCATTGTAAGCTAAGATCCGAGAGATACATATAAATGTTGTATGAATGTATGTAAGTTTCAGTTGGATGAATATAATAGAGGAACATTGTCCCAAATGTGTATGGTTATGTGTCTATATGAATGAATGGTAGAATCTTTGTTATTTTTCAATTCTCTGTTATTTCTGTTCCTGAATCCATGACTGCATTTGCTTTGTTGAATGTATGAGTCATTGTGAGGAGTAGATCAGTTTCAATTGTTTCTCTTTACCGAGCGAGTGCAAGGTGTGCATAGTGTCCTCAAGGAGTGCGTGACTGAGTCTATTTCGACTCAAAAGCTCAAAAGAGATAGTGGAACTTCTATGTATGCAAGGAGTGCATCGATGTCTGCAAGGAGTGCATGACATATTTTTTAGACTCGAAAGCTCAAGAAGGATAGCGTGATTCTAGTCACGAGAGATAGAAGTGGTTGGAGAACAGTCGCAAGGAGTGTGAAGTTAAGTGGCCCTTTGGAGAGAAGGGGGGGTTGCTTCAAGAGTGGTATCAGAGTGAAGATTGAAATCCCTATGTATGTAGGAAATTTAGACAAGGAGGAATTTCTTGATTGGATACAAGAAATGGACATGTATTTCGACTATGAGGATGTCGAAGAGGAGAAAAAGGTTAGACATGTTGTCACTAGGTTGAAAGGACATGCAACATTGTGGTGTGATGAACTACAGGCCGACAGGAGGAGTAATGGCAAACAAAAGATCAAGAGTTGGGATCAAATGGTAGCCAAGCTTAAGGCAAAATTCATGCCCAAGGATTACTAGATAAACCTGTTCAGGAGGATGCAGAACCCAAGGCAGAGAGGATTCTCTTGACGCAACCCCCCCTTCTCTCCAAAGGGTTGCTTGACCTCCCGATATTGGATCGTTGAAATACTGAGTCGGGGTAACTCCTTGGGTCCCTACGGGTACCCGAAATTGCTTTACCCACACACACAGGTTTCTTCTGCAAGTGACCACGACTATGACCGTGGGTCTGCCTCTTTCGCAGTTCAGACTTCAGGGATATCCCGAATCCTTTCTTCACCTTTTCCTGAAGTACTCTTCTCCGAGGTTCTGAACCCCTACCACGCATCTCCTTAGATTCATTGGCCCCACTATGGTTCGGACTTCACGACCTCGTGAACTCTAGGTCTTCCGCTCATCAGCCTCCAACTTATACGATTCCCCGAACTCCTGCGACCCGTTGCCACGTTCTCCTCCTACGATCTTGGAGTAAGATTGAATGTGACTTCAAACTTTGTGACTCGGCCTTCATCAAGTTTTCAACTTGCCTAACCTCCGAGGTACCGAAATAATTCATGGTTCTCCTCCTTGCAACTTCACCAAATCCGATGGTATGGGATTGTTCACCTCCCTCTGAGGACAAATCTTTCCCACTGGCTTTGACAAGAATTTCAAGGACTCCCTTCCTTGAATATTTATGTTGCTCTTCCTCCCGATCTTTCCTTCTTTGATTTTCCTTTGTTCCTTTGAACAATCTCTTCGACACTTAGTCGAGGACTCTATTGTGCACACCTTGCAACATGTTCTCCTCCACACTCAAATTCTCTTTGGATGATTTCACACACTTTTTGACTGTTCTCCAACCACTTCTATCTCTAGTCACTGGAATCACGCTATCCTTCTTGATCTTTTTGATGCAGAAACTCATCATGCACTCCTTACTTGTAGACGTCGATGCACTCCTTTCATACATGTAGAAACAATTGAAACTTATCTACTCCTCAAAATGACTCATATATTCAACAAAGAAAATGAAGTCATAGATTCAAGAAATATGAGTATTTAAAAATAATAGAAATTCTACCATTCATTGAGATAGAAACACAACCACACATATTTGGGACAATGTTCCTCTATTATACTCATCCAATGAACTTACCATTCAGCCTGTATTTTCTCATCTCTCGAATCTTAGCTTACAATGGCAATCTACTCACTAGATTCAGCCGCTATAACAACTATCAACAACAATTGACAACAACCCACTACTAACAACAACCTCTACTAGGAAACAACAAATCTCTTTACAAAGGGATTCTCTTGAGTTCTTCCCTCCAAGTACTCTAAGCTATCTTAATGAAATTAGATATTATCAACTTCTTAGCACTTATTACAATAAATATCAGTCGAGGGCAAATGGAAGCCTTAAGCTCAAATGCAATAACTGTGATCGATTCTAAAAAAAATACATTCCTTCATCAATCTTACATGATGGTTATTCTCCGATCATTTAAAGACATTCATAACTCAAAATCTTTGTCAAATATTCTCGATAATACATTGATCTTTGAAATTCAAATGTTTCAAAACATTCATACAACATTTCTCTGTATCTCTCGACTCTTAGCTTACAATGGCAATCTACTCACTAGATTCAGCCGCTATAACAACTATCAACAACAATTGACAACAACCCACTACTAACAACAACCTCTACTAGGCAACATTACAAATATTTATACAAAGGGACTCTCTTGAGTTCTTCCCTCCAAGTACTCTACGCTATCTTAATGAAATTGAATGTTATCAACTACTTAGCACTTATTACAATAAATATCGAGTCAGGCAAATAAGAGCGCAAGCTCCAAATCTGTACTGCGATCTGATTTACAAAAAAAAATACATTCCTTCATCAATCTTACATGATGGTTCAGCCTCCAGTCATTAAAGACATTCATAACTCAAAAATCTTTGTCAAATTTCTCATTAATACATGGATCGTTTGAAATTCAAAATGTTTCAAAATATGCACTAGTGCGCCCAGTTGTCTTCCATGCTTGTGCTTTGTTGGCGATGCTCCTACATCACTTCCTTATCTAATATTAAGTATTAGGAGGATCAATATATTTCTATTGGATCACATGCTTCCACAAACCTTCCTTAGATATTAATCTCCACATATTTTTGGTAACCAAATCTTGACCAAAATAGTGATTTGTTTTATCCCCAACCACCAACTTCCTTAGGTTTGTCTAGTGCTTTCCATTTGACTAGTGGAATATCATTTGGATCTTTCTCTTTCCTATCCACACAAACTTAAAGAATTTTGTAGATCATTTCCACAACTCTTTTAGGATTGAAATCCATGGCATGCCGATATGCTAGAATTTCCTCCAAAATTAACTTAACTAATGGCAATACACCCCACAAATACAACCAATTATTGCACGACAAATTGCTTCGTTTACAATGTTCTCTATCATCCATTTTGAATTCCTCTTCTTCTAATCATTTGGTTACAAAAATAAATCCAAGTACTTAAACCCTCTTTGGAAACATAGTTTTTGAAAAGGAAAGACTTGTAAAATCCTTCTAACCTACACTTCCTCCGCCCCCATTAAAATCAATGGCATACATGCGCAATAATTTCCATTCCATAAGCTATATTATATAGATCCGATATTTCATTAATTTATTGACATCGTCTTTGAAACCATCATAGAATAACAATACATCGTCAATAAATAAAAAATGAATCAAATCAAAGGTACTACTTAACTTTAATACTTTTAAAGACTCAATTATTTAATCCTTTAGCAATAATTAGAAAAAATAAATGGAATAGAGGACAACCTTTCCTTATTCCTTCAGAAAGATTAAAGAACAAATGTTGAACTACTATTAAATATTGTAAATGAAACTGAAGACAAACATCGCATAATCCAATTTACCATTAGCACGCAAAAGTTTATATGGATTAAGATTAATGTCGAATATAAAATTAGTCTCTATCATATGCTTTAAATATATCAAGTTTCATGAACATTGCATTCAATCTCAGGGATTTAATAGAATCGAACCCTTCTTGAGCCACCCCAATAACTTCATGAATTTATCTCCCATTCAAAAACCCAAATCCAAATTATTGTTTAGTAATAAACTTTGGAAAAAATATTCTTTAGTAATAAGCTTTGAAAGAATTTTCTTCTCATAAATAA